>JAQZBX010034667.1:0-18168 GCA_029593785.1 Cabassous unicinctus | reverse complement strand
AATTACATAACAGCAGATTGGAACAGGCAGAATATAAAATTAGTGATGTGGACAACAGTACATCTGAAATCAAACAGATAGTACAAGAGATAGATAAAAGGATAAAAAAATAATAAAGCAGAGACATAGGGATTTAACGAACAACGCAAAATGCACAAACACGCATTATAAGCATCCTGGAGGGAGAGGAGAAGTAAAAGGGAACAGAAGGAGTGTTGAAGGAAATAACTGCTGAAAACTTTCCAACCCTATTTAGGGTGATGGACATACATGCCCAGGATGCACAGTGCATCCCAAACAGTATAAATCCTAACAGGCCTAGTCCAAGACATATACTTGTCAAAATGCCAATGCTCAAGACAAAGAAAAAATACCCAAGGCAGAAAGAGAAAAGAAAACCATCACATACAAGGGAAGTTCAATAAGATTACGTGCTGATTTCACATCTGAAAATATGGAGGCAAGAAGGCAGTGGTATGGCATAGTGGAGGTACTCAAAGAAAAATACTTCCAGCCATGAATTCCCTATCCAGTAAAGCTGGCATTCAAAAATGGCAGAGAGTTCAAAATATTCACAGATAAACAGAAATTAAGAGAGTGTGCCAATAAGAAACCTGCTCTTCAAGAAAAGTAAGGGAAGATATACAGGTTGAAAGGAAAAAACAGGAGAGAGAGAGAGTTGGAGGAGGGTGTAAGAACAGCTAAAAAGACAAAAACAGAAATAAAAACAACATATGATATACATAAACCCAAAGAAAATATGAATGATGTAAGAAATTCCTTAAGAGTAATAACACTGAATGTTAATGGATTAAACTCATGAGTGAAGAGACACAGACTGGCAATATGGATAAGGAAATATGACTCATCTATATGTTGTCTACAGGAAATCCACCTTAGACCCAGTGATTCAAGGCAGCTGAAAATGAATGGCTGGAAAACAATTTTACAAGCAAACAATAACCAAAAAAGGGTGGGAGTAGCTATCCTAATATCGGACAAAATAGACTTTAAAAGCAAAACTATTCTAAGACACAAAGATGAACACTATATATTAGTAAAAGATGTAATCTTTTAAGAAGAAATAACAATTATAAATATTTATGGACCTAAGCAAGGCACCTCAAAATACATGAGGCAAACACAGGAGAAACTAAGTGGAGACATTTGCCTCTACAATTATAGTGGGGTTTTTCAATACATTATTATCACCATTAGACAGAACACCTAGACAGAGAATCAATACAGAAACAAAAACTCTAAATAACACATTAGAGAAGCTGGACTTAATAGACATATACAGAATGCTACACCCAAATATAGTGGGATATACATTCTTCTCGAGTACACATGGATCATACTCCAAGATAGACCACAAGCTAGGCCACAGAACAACTCTCAATGAATTCAGAAAGATTGAGTTTATATAAAGTAATTTCTCTGACCACAATGGAATGAAATTGGAAATCACTAAGGGCCAGAGAAACAGATCAGGCAGAAAAATAAGGAAGTTAAGCAACACACTTTTAGACAAAGAGTGGGTCATGGCAGAGATTTCAAAAGAAATCAGTAACTACCTTGAAATGAATGAAAATGAGAATACAATATATCAAAACCTATGGGATGCAGCCAAAGATGTACTGAGAGTGAAAATCATAGTCATAAATGCATATATTAAAAAAGAAGAAAGAGATACATTTGAAGACCTAAATGCACACCTGGAGGAATGGGAAAAACAACAACAAACTAACCCAAACGAAGTAGAAAGAAAGAAATAACAAAGATTAGCACAGTACTAAATGAAATAGGAAATAAGAAATCACTAGAAAAAATAAACAAAACCAAAAGCTGGTTATTTGAGAATTTCAATAAAATTGACAAATCCTTAGACAGACTAACAAAGAAAAAGTGAGAGCAGATGCAAATACACAAAATAAGGAATGCTGATGGGGATATCACTACTGACCCCACAGAAATAAAGAACATCATAAGAGGATACTTTGAAAAATTATATGCCAGCAAGAATAATAATTTTGAGTAAATGGACAAATTCCTAGCAAGTCACAAGCAGCCTATATTGACAAGAGAAGAAATTGATGAACTCAACAGTCCCAGTACAGGTAAAGAGATAGACTCAGTCATCAATAACCTCCCAACTAAGAAGAGCCAAGTAGCATATGGATTCACAGGTGAATTCTATCAAACATTCCAGAAAGAGTTAATACCAATCCTGCTTAAACTCTTCCAAAAAAGAAGTAGAAGGATCATTGCCTAACTCATTCTATGATGCCAATATTACTCTAATGCCAAAGCCAACCAAAGATACCAGAAGAAAGAGAAATTACAGACTAATCATTCTAATGAAACTAGATGCTAAAATCCTCAACAAAATACTTGCTAATTGCATTCAACATTATATCAAAACAATTATACACTATGATCAAATGGGTTTCATCCCAGGTATGCAAGGATGGCTCAACACAAGAAAATCAATCAATGTAATACACCACATAAAGAGATTGAAAGGAAAAAATCACATGATCATTTCTATAGATGCAGAGAAAGCATTTGTCAAAATACCCACTTTTTTCTGATAAAAACACTGCAAAAATAGGAACAGAAGGAAACTTTCTGAAGATAATAAAGGGTATATATGAAAAACCCAAAGCTAACATCATCGTCAAAGGTGAAATCCTAAAAGCCTTCCCTCTGAGTCAGGAACAAGACAAGGATGCCCATTATCACCACTCCTATTTAACATTGTCTTAGAAGTATTTGCTCTAGCACTGAGGCCAGAAAAATATATAAAAGGCATTCAAATTGAATAGAAGAAGGCAAAATTTCATTATTTGCAGACAACATGATCCTATACTTAGTAAGTCCTGAGAAATCTACAACAAATCTTCTAGAACTTATAAATGAGTTCAGTAAAATCACAGGCTATAAGATCTTTTCTCAAAAATCAGTAGTATTTCTGTACACCAATAGCAAGCAATATGAGGAAGAAATCAAAACAAAATACCATTTTCATTAGTAACTAAAAGAATCAAATACCTAGGAATAAATTTAAATAAAGATGCAAAGGACTTATATACAGAAAACTATACAACAGTGTTAAAGGAAATCAAAGAAGACTTAAGTAAATGGAAGAATACTCCCTGTTCATGGATAGGAAGACTAAACATCATCAAGATGTCTACCATACCCAAAGTAATCTATAGATTTAATGCATTCCCAATAAAAACCAACACTGTATTTTTTAAGGAACTGGAAAAACTAACTACAAAATTTATTTGGAAGGGTAAGAGTCCCCAAATCACTAAAGACATATTGAAAAAGAAAAATGAAGATGGAGGTATCACATTACCTGATTCTAAAACATACTGCAAAGCCACAGTGATCAAAACTGCATGGTATTGGAACAAGGATAGACATACTGACTGATGGAACCAAATTGAGAGTTCTGATATAGATCCTCACATATACAATCATGTGATATATGACAAGTTCACCAAGCCCACTCAGTTTGGAGAGAATGTCCCCTTCAACAAGTGGTACTTGGATAACTGGTTATCCATATTACTCAGCTTTAAGAAGGAATAAATTGCTAACACATGGGACAACTTGGATGATTCTTGAAGACCTTATGTTGAGTGAAGAAAACCAGGCATAGAAGGATGAACAGTACATGACTTCACTGACATGAATTAAAGAAATTGAGCTGTCTCAGAGAGCTATTGTCTGAAAGAAAGATAAAGAGAAGAGAACATTGTGAGCCATCACCCATACAAACTTAATCTATTGTAAAGTGATAGAGTGTAGTTGTGTATTGAAGGGATAATACAGGTGGGTGGTGATATTATTGGGTTAGGTGGTGCAGGGTTGACAGATGGGTAGATTGAGAAGGGTAGGTTAAAATACCCAGGATACTGGGGGAGGAGATGTGAGAGGGACCAAGTGAACACTTGGGATTTGTGGGTATGAGGTTGAAAGTAAAGATGTGGGAAAGCTCTTATGGCAGTAGGAGAAGGCAGGGTCACTGGTTTAGGGTGTTAGTTGGTGGTGGTGGGGGGGAGCATCCAGAACAGGTAACACTTGGAGCAAGCTTCTAGGGAGTGTGTGAGTGTTCATCCTGTCCTAATGTGTTGTATCAGTGGGTGGAGACCCACATAATGAGTGGGAAAGAGTTGGACTCCCATCTTTTGCAAGGCAGATTCGTTCAGAAATAGACAGGCAGGTGCTTCTCAAGAGCAAGGGCACTTCCTAATAGAGGGGACAAACCAATGTTTCAAGACCTTTTGTTGAATGCATTTAAGAATCTTGTCATCCAATGAGTCAAGCCAGGGGATCATCGTGGGCCCCTGGGGAATGAGGAAGGAGGAACAGAATAGATCAAATGGGGTATTTTGTGGTCAGTGGAAATGCTCTCCATTACCTTACAGTGATGGACACAGGACATGGTAATTATCATCAAAATTTATAAAAGTGTATGGTCTAAAATGTACACCATACTGTAAACCATTGACAATGTTTAGTAGCTATGTTTCACCATCTGTATAACAGTTATAACAATGCTACCATTGACATATACAAAGGTTTTAATATGGGGTGAGGAAAGTGGGAGGGGGGTATATGAGAGTCTCTTGTATTCTGTGTGTGACTTTGCTGAGACCTAAAACTTCTTTGAAAATTAAATGGAAAATAGTGAGACACTGGGGAGTGAGAGTGGGAAGGTGCCACAGTACAGACTGGACACCAGATATTGCAGTGATAAAAGGCAAAATTTCAAAAAAAAAATTTTTTATTTTTTTCCCTATTTTTTGAATATTCCAATCCTCTAATTTTATTTTATTTTTAGTTTTTTAAAAAAGTTTTCTTGTATTTTATCTCTTACATTTAAACTTATTGTTATTATTTCATTTTCCTATTAATTGTATTTGGCTATTTTATTGGCTTCATATTTAAAGAAGCTTTGGGTCACAGAAGGCTTACAACTGGGGTGAGAGAAGATTGTTGGTGGGATGTATCTGGGATGGGTGGTGCATGGGAGGAAGTTCACCTGAATATACATAGAAGGTATATAAAATTCTTCAAATACTCACGGGGTATGGTCACAGTGGGTGGGGAATCACTCAACAAATGGGAGAATAGTGAATTCCCATCCTGGAGAGCTCTGCCACATTCTCCAAGGGAGCAGCAACAGTCCTCCAAGTGCAGGGGCAGTGTCTGGCAAAGGAGGATGATCCACTGATGGTCCCTTGTTATTCATGACCAGTCTTAAAAGTCTTTGCTCTTGAAATCGAAACTTAGCCTATTGTTATGGGCTGGCTAAGGGTAGCCTCCTGAGGGCCTCCTTGTTGCTCAAATATGGCCTCTTTCTAAGCCAAACTCAGTATATGAATGCATTACCTTTCCCCCAGCGTGGGACATGACTACCGGGGATAAGCCTCCCTGGCACTGAGTGATTACTACCAAGTGCCAACTGGCAATATGACTGCAAAAAGACCTTGAATAAAGGGGGGAAAGGTAAAGCCAAATGAGTTTGTATGCCTAAGAGGCTTCCAAGTGATTCAGAAAGTCATCCCAGAGGTAATCCTTATGCAAATCTCATTAGGACCTCATAAACTTCCAAATTTGACATCACCTCAAATCGAGGGGTTCCTGAGGGTTCTGGAGACACCCTGGTCCTATGTCAGTGTGGACAGCTCCGGAGTGTGGTGCCTTGCCAGTAGGCCTTACTTTGGAATTTGTGATCCTGAGAGTGACAGATTTGGACTCCAATATGTCTTCTCTGAATATGGTTCATCTGTCCCTTCTATTCAAATTTATATTTGGTGCTGGAGCTTGTAGGTGTACATCCAGAGACTGGAGTCTTTGGGCTGTCCATGTGCCAAGTGGTTCTGGAATCTCAGTGGAGCTGCAACTCCTACTCTACAGCCCAGGACACCTGGTGGGGAGTTGATGATGGTCAACAGCCATCCCAGGGAATGGAGAGTGCCTGCAACTGCAGGCAGGATAATCCCATCCATCTTATCCATGGGATATAAGTCCCCTCTCAATTTGAGGTGGAGTGGACATCACCATCCCAGGCACCTTGGGGTTGGGGGAAGAGCTATGGACTAGAGTGGGCTTATTGGTGTTCTCTTATACACATAATGTGATTCAAGCAGTGGAAGAAATTACAACATTAATGTGGAGTCAGTGGCCACTGGATGCTCTGGGGGCAGGAAGAGGGAAAAACAGTTGTAATACAGCGGTTTTTTCAGGACTTGGAAATTGTCTTGAGTGACATGGCAATGACAGATACAGGCCATTTTATATCATCATATAACATGCAGAATTGTGTGAGAGAGACTGTGGTCTGCAATGTGAACTAGGGTCCATGCCTAATGGCAAAGCCCCAAGATGTGTATATCCATTGCAGGTGATGTGACACACTAATGAAGGATGTTTATGCATGAGGCTGTGGGAGGTGTGGGAGGAGTGGGAGGTAGGGCATATGGGAATCCCTATATTTTGTGTGTAACATTTATGTAATCTAAGTGTCTTTTTAAAAATTTTTTTAAAAATTTATTAAAAATAAATAAATTGATCCTGGCTTCATAGAATGAGTTAGGGATGTATCATACCCTTGAATTTTGGGGAAGAATTTGAGAAGCATTGGTGTTAATGATTTTTGGTATATTTGGAAAAATTAATCAGTGAAGCCATCTGCATTTGTTTTTGCTGCTGTTATTGAGGGGATTTATTGATTCAGTCTCTTTAATTGTTATTGATTTCTTGAGATCATCTATATATTATTGAATCAGTGTAGGAGTTTTAATATTTTTATATTTTATATATTTATACTTTTATATATTTATATTTTACAATTTGATATTTAATATTTTCATATTTTATATATTTATATTTTTATATTATTGAAATTTTTCCATTTTTTAATATTGGAGTTTTTCCATTACAAGAGAGGAATGTGATTCTGCTGTTGTTGTGTAAAGCTTCCCATATATTTCTGTTAGAGATAGTTGGTTCATAGTTCCATTCAAGTCTTCTAATTCTTCATTAGCTTTTGTACTGATATTCCATTGATTTTTGAAAGTGATTTTATCTATTAATGAACTTTGTTTATTGAATTCTCCTACTATGAATGTAGAACCATCTACTTCTCATTTTCCAAATCTGTCAATATTTTCTTCATATATTTTTGGGCTCTACTCTTATGTGCATGTGTTCAGAATTTTGTTGCTATTGTTCAATTGACTGTGTTGTCTCTATGTCCTTTTCTTCTTTTTTGCTTGTGACAGTTTTTAATTTAAAGTATATATCACCTGATATTGGTATAGCTACACCCGATCTTTTTTGTTACTATACTCACTTATTTTTTTAATCCTGTCACTTTTAAATCACTTGTGTCTTTAAATTTATTTTGAGTCCCATGTAAATGGCATAGATTTGATTTCTGTTTGTTTTTTTTTTATCCATTCTGGCAATATCTGTCTTTTGACCGATAATTTAATCCATTTATATTTAAAATTACTGCAAATATTGCACCATTTCCTTACCCTTCCAACCCCAACTTTTCAGTTTTACTTGTTAAACATAATATCTTTATATATTGTACATGTATATATCATTACCTTTCATGTATTTGCATTTTAGAACTTGTAAGATATAAAATGAGGAGTTATTTCCAAACAATTCAGTGCAATAATTGCTTTTGATTTTTCAGTTACACAGTTACAAGATGCTAAAACAATAATCACACAATTGGTTGGAATTTATTGCCTCATGGTTTCAGAGGATAGAAGTCTTGCTTTCTTAAAGTCCAGTATTTTTTGTGTAGCTGGCAAAGTGAAGTTCCTTGGATTTTTCATCAAGGCAATGCATACATTGATGTCTTCTCTTTACTCTTCTGAGTTCCATTTTCTTCTATCTTCTTGTGGCCCTTTATGGCTTTCTTTTCCATCTGACTTTCACTCTGCTTTAAAGGACTCTAGTATTCTGAATTAAAGCCAAATCTGATTCAGATGGGCCACAGTTTAACACGAAGCATCAATGTGAGGAGATCTTATAGCATGGAAAAATCCCACCAGAAAGGAGACCAAGACAGAAACCAAAGTATGGTATATAATTCAATCCATAACAGTTATCTTTATTGAAGATCTTTATTTATTTATGATACTTTCAACTACTGTCTATTTTCTGTTGGTTTCAGTCCAAAAATTACCTTTATAGTCACTTCTGGGCAGATCTAGTGGTGATGTACTTTAAGGCTTTTGTTTATCTGGGAATGTCTTCATCTCTCCCTCATTTTTGAAAAACAATCTCATGAGATAAAAAATCCTTGGCTGGTGATTATTTTCTATCAGTTCTTTGAATATTTGCTCCCACTGCATTCTTGTCTCCATGGATTCTGATGAGAAATCAAAACTTTATCTTATTAGGGCACCATTATAAAGACAGTTTGCTATTCTCTTGTAGCATTTAGAAATATCTATTTGTCCTTGACATAAATCAATTTGAGTATATTTTATCTTGTCAAGTTTTTTTGTTTGTTTGTTTGTTTTTTCAGAATTATCCTGTTTGGATTCCATTGAGATTCTTGAATGTATATATTAATTCTTTAATTTAATTTGTGATATTTTTCACCATTATTTTTTTGGATATTCCTTCTTTCCATTTTTTCTTAGACATCTCCTTATGAGCCTCCCATAATACTTTTATTGGTAGGCATACAGTTGTCTCACAGATCTCTTAGGCTCTGTTCACATTTTTTTTCATTCATTTTTCTTTCTGTTCCTCAGCTGATATCATTTTGTTTGACTTATCTTTGAGTTCATGGATTCTTTCTGCCAGTGCTAATATGCTCTTGAAAGCATCTAAGGAATATTTTATTTTAGTTAACTTGATCTTTAGGTAGAGTATTTCTGTTTGGTTCCTTTATTTTTAAAAAATCTATCTTTTTATTGAGAGCCTTGTATTTTCATTCATTGTTTTACTTATATTCTTTAGTTCTTTCCCTGTGTTTGAAGATCATTTTTAAAAGAATTCTTTGTATTGTGTATCCAAAATCTTTTCTTCTTTGTTTTTGATTTCTTAAATTTTACCTTGGCCCTTTAGATGGGGCTTCATTCTCTGTTTCTTTGTTTGTCTTAGATCTTTTGTTGCATACTGCAAATTTTAAAATTTTCATGTGTTATCTCTTGGGTTTAGTCTCTGAGGAGTTTATTCCTTAAATTGATATTCAACTAGAGATATACTAGAGATTTCCTTGAGTACCAGAGCCTAATAATATGCAAATATATTCTTTCACACAGTCTTTGAAAATATCCTCTGTATTGGCAGGTGCTCTTCTTCAGAGTCTAGACCTTCTACCAAGGAGATGAGACTGAAATGAAAGTATGGGGTCCTTGCTGCCTTTTCTGAGCCTGTGTATGTTCATTGGTATACACTCATAGCCTTAAAAATTCCCCAGGTTACAGGATTTGAATGACCTCTCTACTGCCTATGAAATAGACTATCCCTACGTCCTGGATGCCTTAACGTATATCTTAAAGCCAGTAATCTATGTTCCATGCAACCATGACTTGCTTGTTTCTTAAACTGCTTTAGCTGTGAACAAGCTGATTCTACCTTCAGAGCAATTCTGGGAGAGTGAGCCAGATACAAATGCTCTGGCTAATTCTTTCAGACAGCCACCCATAGAATGACACTGACAAATAGGCAACTCAATAAGTGCATTAGGTTAATCTCCCTCCAAAACACAGCCAGGGAAACACAATAAGAGCATAGGTTAGTGTCACACTGCACTATAGAGTGGTTTGTGGAGGGGCCAGCAATGGCACTACAACATTCTCATATTGTTTTGTAGTTGTGTTTTCTTAACTCATCACTCACCCACTTACTACAAACTTTATCTCTTTTTTCAAATTTCAGATAGAAGAAACTTAGTTAAAATATTCTGTGATTGAGCTGAACCATGAAGCACCATACACTGCCATCCTCTTCAAACAGCAGGAATGTGTGAGGTTTTTTTTTTTTTTAACAGGATTTTGTAAGTGGAAAAAAGAGCATGAAAATGAGGAGAGAAATATGAGTTTCACTAAGTTTTGAAACCTAAGAAACAAATGTGATTTACAGATTTCTAAGAAAAAAAGTTGCATTTAACCAGTGTTTGCAAGGGGAGGTGAGGGCATAGAAGTGAGTGAAACATGCATTTCACACAATTTATAATGTAAATAATATATGTGATTTATGGCTTTCTGAGAGAAAGTTTCCTTTAAATAGTGACTTGTAAATGAGCATAAGTGCATAGAGGAGAGTGAAACATATATTTCATTCAGTTTTCCAAACTAAGTAACATTTGTGATATACTGTTTTTTGTTTTTTTTTAATTTGCCTTTAAGCAATGTTTTATAACTGCAGAGGTCCTATTTATCTATTTTTTATTCATTGCTTGTGTTTTAGGTCTAAAGCATAAGAAACCATTTGCCTAACACAATGTCTAGAAGATGCCTCATTATATGTTCTTCTAGGAGTTTTATGGTCTTGGCTCTTAATTTTAAGTCTTTGATCCACTTTGAGTTAATTTTGTCTAAGGTATGAGGTAGAGATACTTTTTCATTCTTTTGGATATGGATATCCATTTCTCCCAGCACCATTTGTTAAAGAGACTATTCTGTCCTATTTGTGTTGACTTGGCAGCCCTGTCAAATATCAATAGGCCAAGGTTGTGAAGGTCCATGTCTGAACTCTTAATTTAATTCCACTGGAGGCTATGTCTTTCTTTATGCCAGTACCATGCTTTTATCACCACTGTAATTGTGAAATGTGCTTTAAAGTCAGAAAGCATGAGTCCTCCAACTTCATTCTTCTTTTTCAAGGTATTTTTTGTCTATTTGTGGCCTCTTACCCTTCCAAAGAAATTTGATAAATTGATCTTTCTGCTTTTGCAAAGCTGGCTAATAGAATTTTGATTGGGATTGCATTGAATTGAACTTGGGTAGAATTGACATATTAAGAATATTTAGTCTTCTGATCTATGAACACAGAAAGTCCTTCTATTTATATAGGTCTTTTATATTTCTTTAAGCAATGTTTTAGTTTTATGTGTACAGGTCCTTTACATCCTTGTTTAATTTTTTTCCCTAGATGCTTGATTCTTTTAGTTGCTACTGTAAAAGGAATTTTTCTTGATTTTCTCCTCAGATTGCTCATTACTAATGTATAGAAACACTACTGATTTTGTATCCTGCCACTTTTTGAACTCATTTATTAGCTCTAGTGGCTTTGTTTTACATTTTTCAGGACTTTCTATATATAGAATTATGTCGACTGCAAATAGTGAAACTTTTACTTCTCCCTTTGCAATTTGGATGCCATTTATTTCTTTTACTTGCCTAACTGTTTTAGCTAGAACATCTAGCCCAATAACAAATAAGAGTTGTGACATTGGGCATCCTTGTCTTGTTCTAAATCTTAGCAGTAAAATTTTCAGTCTTTCACCATTGATTATGATGTTTGTTGTGTGTATTTCATATATAACCTTAATTAGGTTGAGCAACTTTCTTTTCATTCTATTTTTTGAGATATTTTTATCAATAAAGGTGCTGGATTTTTTCATACGACTTCTTTGCATAAATTGAGATGCCAATGTGATTACCTTTTGATTTGTTAATTTTTTTATTGCATTAATTCATTTTCTTGTGTTGATCCACCCTTGATGCTGGGATAAATCACACTTGATTATGGTGTATAATTCTTTTGATTTGTGGTTGGATTTGATTTGCAAGTATTTTGCTGAAGATTTCTACATCTATAGTCATTGGAATTAGTCTGTAGTTTTCTTTTCTTGTAATATCTTCATTTATCTCTAGTATTAGTGTAGTTTTTTCTTCATACAATGAGTTGCATAGTGTACCATTTTCTTTAAAGTTTGGGTAGAGTTTCAGCAAGATTGTTATTAGTTCTGGGAATGATCGTTAGAATTCAGTTGTGAATGCATCTTGTCCTGGGCCTTTCTTTGTTGAGAGGTTTTTGAGGAATTGTTCAAACTCTTTATTTTTAATTGATCTGTTGAGGTCTTTTATTTCTTCTAGAGCAAGTGTAGATTGCTCACATGTTTCTTGGAATTTGTCCTTGTTTTTATTCAATATTAGTCTCTTTGATGGAAACCATTCATGGTACTTCAAAGTTCTGACAACATAGATTCTGATATTTTATTTTATTTTATTGATTTTTCTGTGCCAGTACAGGCACCTGGAACACTTTAAATGTATTAATTTCTGTGACATATTTCTCTGAACCTATTTGTGCTTTTATTTATAGTTAACAATTAGTAAAAATAAAAATAATACTAAAAATAGCATAAAATCCTTTAAAATATGTAAGAATGAATTAATGAAAACTGTACACAATTTATTCATGAGCACTATTTTATAGTGAAAAATTAAAGAAGACCTAAACATGGACAGATTAATCTAATTACATATGTAAGAAAATTCCACTTTGTAAGCTATTGATTCTTAATAATCTGTCTACTAAATCTAATGAATTACGAATAAAAGTGCCTATACTTTTCTTTGTGTGTGCAGATTTGTAATTTCTAAAAAAGAGCTGTTCTAAAAATTTATCGAGAAAAACCAGTGATCAAAAAAATCTATGGCAAATTTGAATAATAATATTGTTGGATAATTTACACTGACAGAATTCACGGTATCTACAGAGCAACAGTAAGCCAAATGGTATTGGTGAAAAGACTGATAAATAGACCAATGGAACAGAACAGAGAATGCGTACATAGACACATATGTATATATAGCCCTATTTACAACAAGACAACAAGTCAATTCAAAGGAGAAAAGAATTGTCCTTTAGATAAAAGTGACTGGCAGAAAAAAAACTGCCAGTTTTCCAAACTTCTCAAATTCTTAACCATTATTATGAGGTGGAGGACAAGAAATTATTTTTGCCTATTGAGAAAGGTAATATAGCAAATAAATATAAACCAAAAGTGTGTCTTCTAGAAAGCTATATAAAGGACGGTTTTTCTGTTTTGCAATAAGCAAAAATTGATGACTCATGGTTATAAAAGCACTAATCATATGGTAAACATAAATGGAATTGTACTTAATTAGAATTGTGAATTTCTGTTCATTGATTGACACCATTGATAGAGATAAAATGAAGCCACAAGAATTATCATAATATTGGAAGAATTGCAGTTTTATTTCTGTTTTAATTATTGTGTCAGTAATATTCACCATGTTATTTTATAGATTCTAATATACTAATATTGCTTGATATTCAAAATTTGTGCTCATGCAGTTTCTATTTATGTCCTTTTCTTTCATTATCTAGAGTCAATTATATCCATAAATTACTTCTGGGCATTGTCTATTATAGTTGCCAAGGACAGTGCTCACATGGATTGTCCCTAAGGCCATCTGGAACTGAATATAGAGACACTTTTTATGAAACAAGATTATTCCTTCCTGAACATCAGTATTTCAAATAAATTTGCCCACTTTTGCTTCCCTGTACTTGAAAGAGATTAGACATTTCCAGAAATCCTGACTTGCCTATCTGGCTTAAGAAGACAAAATTATTTTGTAAGTATTTTTGTTTTTTAATTTCATTTTTCCATGTTTCTTTACCTCACTCCATGAATCACCCACACATCTTTCCTTCACTTGTTCTCTTATTTGTTGAGAAAGACTGCTGGCAGAACTAAAATAGAAATTATTGATAAATAAGGTATTCACATAATGATACCAACATCTTTTTTAAATTTATTGTATTAAAATATTTCCTTCCAGGTGAGAGATAAGGAAATGTTCTCAATTTTTCAAAAAATCTTTCAATACTTTTATACTGAATTATATTGTCATATTACTTGGAACAATACAAAAATTAATAGTAAATGAAAAATGATAGTTTTTTCTTTTCCTTTTTCATTTGCTTGGAATTAGTCTGATTAGACTTTGTATTAAGCAATTATTTTTGAGATAATAACTTACAGAATGAAAAGGCATAGCTTGGGAAAGCTAATTATGTATATTTAGCTAGCCATTTTTAATCAAGTCAACCATACATTAACAGTTATGAAAAAGAATATTACCAAAGAATTAGTTGTGAAAGAATCAATCATTAATTCTCCATCATGTACAATCCATATATTTTCCAATGTACAGAACACTATGTCATAGACAATTGAAATTCTTATATGTGTTCAGGTTTATGGGAAAACATAGTATTATGTACACATAACAGAAGACTCAATATACTTTATTTTAGTCACTTGAAGTAATTAAATAATAAATACTTACTCCTACAAAGAATACATTCTTATAAGTTCAAGAAAAGCTATTATAACCATTATTCCTATTTTCTAAAATCATCAAGATTTATTGTAGTGGAATTAATTAATTCATGAATCATACAATCCATTCATCACATTTTTACTAAGGTATCATTCATTGGTAAATTTTTGGCCCTAAAATATTCAAATGTATAATAATAGTAAGAAATGTTTATAGTTAGAAAATCAGAGAGTACAAATGGGAAGAAAATGTCTAGCAAAATTACATCTCCTCCAATAACTGTCCCCAAGGAATATGTTTTAAGAATTGTTTTCTAGTTTCTATAGATCTTCTATTTGAATTTTTTGCAAATCTTACATTAATGAAATAGTTGTTATTGGAGATATTTCTTTGAGAAATTTCTCTGGGATTTTCAATTAGTCAATGAATTAAATCTAATATTATCATAAGTATTTTATTTAAAAAAAACAAACGGGGATGTTCTAAGACATGTTCTCAATTTTTACCTATTTAAATATTCTTGAGCTATTTTGTAAAGTATATTGAAAATGAAGCACTAACGGATGTCAGAAAATTAGTCTTAATAACTAAGGTCTTTAAAGGAGTTTATTTTTTAAATTATATATGGGTTAGATCTTAGTTTCTTGTAAGAATTATGTCAGATACTGATGGTAATCAGTGTAAGTAGTAAAAATTAAACATGAGTGAAGTTTCAAAGAATGGAAGACAGAGAGAAAAAGAGGAAGAAGATGGGAAATAGGGAAGAGGAGAAGGTGATCGTAGAATCCCAAAATAAGGATAATGGAATGTACTAAGGATGTAATTTGGAACTGACTTCTGAGAAATGATACCATATTTCTCCACTTATCTTTAATGTAATGTGTAACTGTGATAAAATAGAGGACTGCCTTAGGAGAGCAGAGGCTGTGGATCACAGTGACTGGTTAGATGTTCCCTCAGTACTTCACAGCTGGGATGTAACCATAACAATGAAAGGTCAGCCTGAGCAAGAGGCACTAGAGTGTGGGAAACAGTGAAGTCAGAAGGATGAGGGGTATGGAAGGAGGAAATCACCATAAGGCATTGAGCCATCTGAGCAGAAATGTGACTTTGAAGGCATACTTGCCACTTACATGGTCATTGCCTATTATGTTTCCTTTATCTTCCATTGGCCCAGTTTTTTTTTCTCTTTGTAAATTTGTGTATATTCTCAATTTTCTATTTACAATTGGAATTATAGTATACAATTTAATAAAAAAATACAGGTTTTAAATAAATAAAATCTCATGCTAATATCATTCTCTTGGCTGACTATGGTATCTACACTAAGGAAGGATTATAACTAAGCCACAAGGGACTAAATAAAATATTTTAGAGAAAGTGAGAGAGACAGAGAGTGGGTGAGAGAGAGTTGAAACAAATGTGAAAATTAAAAAAAATAGTATGTGTTAATTGCTAGGAAGAGATATATGTAGCTAGTAATTGCAGAGAGAAGAATTCTCAAAGTTGATTTTCAAAATGAAATGAGTAACAGAAGAGATAATGGTGAAGGAAGAGAAAAATAATTTTTCCACCCAGTGGGCACATAAGAGATTACAACTGCATGTAAATTAAGAGAGGATCTGATAAATTAGTGGCCTTCTATTATTTAACAAATTCTGTTTGGTAATGAACTGAAGATAAATGTTAACATTTAGATAATATTTTTGAAGAGTTTGGTGTATAGAAGTTAGCTATATTAGTTCAATAAATCCTCCAGGTAAATCTTTGATTTCCAATGTACTTCTTTTTCAGCTATTAAAGTAATAAATTTTTTTGCAAACATTGGTATGAGTTCTTTTATATTGCATTTTGCTGCTAACACTCACATGAAAGTAAGGTATAAGAAAAGGATACTAAAGAAGGATGAGGAAATATTATGTTATGCTCTACTACCAACCAATACAGAGAAGGAAATTGATAAACATGAGTTTATAGAAGTACATATGCTAATTTTTTTCCTCCTCTTCATTTTCCATGTTTATTTTTAGGGGTTATTTGTCTTCAGTTCTCCATATCCGGAGCAACTTACCCTAAAAATGCCCAACTCTACCATGGTGACTGAATTCCTCCTTAGAAGATTTTCTGATGTGTGGGACTTCAGAGTCTTACATGCCATGCTATTCCTACTGATGTACTTGGCAACCCTGATGGGGAACTTTCTCATTGTCACAGTAACCACTCTTAACCAGAGTCTTCATACCCCCATGTACTTCTTCCTCAGGATTCTGTCTGTCTTAGACATGTGCTACATTTCTGTCACTGTACCCAAGGCATGTGTCATCTTCCTGCTTGACAACAGAACAATCTCCATGGTTGGATGTGCAGCTCAGATCTTCCTTGTACTTTTGTTTCTTTATACAGAACTGCTGTTGCTCACTATCATGTCCCTTGACCGCTATGTGGCCATCTGCCAGCCCCTCCACTACCCTGTGATCATGACCACTCAGGTCTGTGTCCAGATGACTCTGGCCTCTTTTTTCAGTGGTCTGACCTACTCTGGATTCCACACTGGCAGCACATTCTGGCTGCACTTCTTTCAATCCAATGTGGTCCATCAGTTCTTCTGTGATGTGCCCTCTCTACTGAAACTCTCCTGCTCTGACACCTTAAGCATTCAAATTTTAATTCTTTTTTCTGCAGTGCTGGTGGCTGGTGGCTGGTGGCTGCTTTACCTGCATCACCATTTCTTATATTCACATATTTTCCACTGTGCTCAAGTTTCCAACCAAGGGAGAGCAAGAAAAAGCCTTTTCCACCTGTGTCCCTCACATCCTCGTGGTGACCATCTTTCTCAGTTAAGCTGCTGCTGTGTATGTGAAGCCAACCTCCAACTCACCCACAATTAAGGACATGGTCACCTCTGTGATCTATTCTATAGTCCCTCCTTTCTTGAACCCTATAATCTATAGTCTTAGAAACAAGCAGATAAAGGAGGCTGCAAGGAGAATTATGAGCAGAAAACTTTATTGAGGAAAATGATAGCATAATTATTACAAGACATTCGCACTTTAATGAGGCATGTTGAAAATGCCTCAAAGTTCAACTTTTTATCTATTTTCAACCTTAAGAGCCATGACTTGAATTTTCAAGGACAGTGATTATATTGTGTGTCAACATAGTAAGAAATATATTTTATATTGAGATTTTTCCTTCAAAAAATGTATATTCTCTGATAGCTGTTCTCATTGCTATGAACATATCATTTGTCAAGTAGTGCTTTCTCTTTTTTCTCCTTTAAACATAGAGTCCTAGAAAATGTAAGCTATGTGTTAAATTATTCTACTTTTTTTGCCCTCAAAAGACACAGAAAATATTCATTCGCCATGTAAGTTAAAATATTCCTGAAATATATATATTTATATGGCCTTTGAAATCTGATCATAAAATAACTTGAAAGATTTTGTTCTGAATAACATATAAGCATCTGAGGAAAGTGTGTTTGGTAACTGAGATCAAAGTTACCTATATTTCATAATGTGGAAGAATAAATTTTAAATAAGCATTATTTTGCTCAAAGCAAAAAACATATTTAAAAATTGTAAATTATTGATATATTTAAAAATTTTAGGATTAAAGCTATCTGTTGGCAGGTTTTAAGTTTTCCAACCAGAAGATAAAAGTGAGATAAATGTTTTCTCTTCCCATATTATGTTACTTCTCAATCTACATATAAATATGGTCTGATGATTAAATGATGAAATTATGTGTTTATATTGAATGTTTTTATGCTTCTCATATGTTAGACCCTATAATCCATAAAATAACCTTTGACATATGAACAGAACTCTCTAATGGATAATAAATC
>JAQZBX010034666.1:0-24912 GCA_029593785.1 Cabassous unicinctus | reverse complement strand
AAAAAAAAAAAAAAAAAAGCTCGTTGCAGACCATCTTGCAGCCAAGTAGACTACTCATCATTGAATCTGGTTGTTTTGTTTTTTTTTCCTTTTTAATAAATATAATGGTGTGAAGTGACCTTTAAGGTAGAGGGGGAAGTGGTATTTGGATTTTAAATATTGTTAAACTACTCCCAAGTTTGTCTTGTCTAAATTAAATAAGCCTAAAGCCTTTGCAGTTAGTTCCTTTTGGGCCTTACATGAAAATGTGAAAAGTTATAGTTACCAAGAACTGCTTTGAGATCCTCAAACAAAAGAATCAATTTGCATATTAATAGGAAAAATCTCCAGTGAAGAATACAAAATTCTAACAGAACCTTCAAAATTGGTCACTTTTCTCTACCATATAATAATAATACAATAACAATAATAACAACAACAAGAAGGGGAAGAAGGAGTCTACAGCTCTGCAAATGAAACTTAAAGAGTTTCTCTAAAATCCTTTAGCATGATGGGATGGGATCCAACTATCAAAGGTAATTTGAATAAATAAGCTTTGCTCCAAAAATGCATAAAATCCTTTCATTGTGATTATTTCCATGTGTCTTTTACAAAGCTTTTTAGAGGTCAAGTCCAAGAGTGATATAAAACAGCCTTTTTTTTTCTAGTGCAATGTTTGCATTAGATAGTCTTGCATTAGTGTTATATCTGATTGGCTTGATTCTGGTGTTATAATTTGTGAATGCAGACTGCCATGAGCCCTAGAGAGGTAGTTGCTGCCAGTAAGCGGGAGGAGAGGGCAGTGTATCCTCGAAGTTAACAGTTGATTAAGACATGCAGAAACTGCAAAATGAAGATGCAGTAAAATATTATCTCAATCCCCATAATTAAGTCATGAAAGTCTTGACTTTCCCTGAGTGGCCATGTGGTTTAAACAATGCCTTAGTTTGGGTTTTCCCAAAAGCAGACTCTGAGACAAGGATTTGGGTGCAGGTAGTTTTCTTTGGAGAGAATCCAAAAAAACCAGAAGTAAGAGGTGGAGAAAGTGAGAGTAGAAAGGCAGAAAAGCAACAATGTGGGGATTACACACTGGACAACTGGAGCTCTTGAGCAAGTTCTGTGGAAGACATTTTTAAATTGTCCCAATGAAGAATGGGAAAAATGGAGAATCTTCTTACCTACTCCCTCCTCCACTGGTTGTGAGATGCCCCAGGGATGTTAAAGCCCTCATACTTCATAGCTGCATCTGTTTGCATGGGAGTACACTCCCAAAGTCTATGGATACAGTTGCTTGATGTGGTGCTGGTGAACTCCAGTAGTTCAAGGGGACTGGACTTCAACAGTGTCTGACACAGTGAAGCCCACTGGAATTTTCCTGACAACACTGTCCAAGATGGATCTTTGAGTGAGACTAATGCTATTGGCACAGTCATCCTGCTTAAATGAAGCACTGGGACCTTCAACTCTTCCTGGATATGAGCCTTTGCAGGGGCTCCTGAAAAGCCTACTCATGATCCAAGAAGTATCATTACCTTTCCCATTAGACTTCTTACTCTGGAACCAGGACTGGGAGGCAGGAGGAATATGTGTGCCTGTATAGCAAGTCCCACTTTCAGTTTGTTCTTTGGTCCCTGCAAAGGAGGATCTGCTATGAAATAAAGCTTAAGCTTTAGCACCTCCTCCCTTACCAATGCCCCTTTCAAGGCCCCAATGAGTTCACTTGGTCACTTGTTTCTGTAAAATTAGCAAATTAGATTTTTGCATTATTTTTCTTAAAGAAGGCCCAAGACTGAATAAGTTTCTAGTTATAAAACCTAGATTTGCCCTTAGGTCCCTGGTGGTCTGATTTGAGACTCCCTCATGACAGTTTTCACATTTTGATTTAATTATTTTTACTTTTTGATTGCCTAATCTTTGTTTAATGCCCTATCTTGATTCTCCTCCCTGTTATATTTTTCTCCTCCCTGTTCTTTCTCAATCCTTCTTTTTTGCTCAGGTCCTTTCTGTGATTTGCTAGAGCTGCATGGAGGTTGGAATGAAAAAAAAAGGTGGTATCAAGGACCGCCTTTGTACCCCAGGCTGAAGAGCAAGGGGGTCAAAATAAATTAGCAATACACAATATCCTGATTCTACCAGGTGACAGGTTCAAACTCTCTTATTCTCACTCATGTGTGTGTGCATGTGTGTGTTTTGTACGTAGGTATCTGTGGCAAATTGAATTATGTACCCCAACAAAAAACAAGTTCTTAATCTTTATCCACATCCCTGTGAATATGAACCCACTTGTAAATAGTACCCTTTAAAGATGTATTATCAGTTAAGGTGTGGACTCATTTGTAAACTGAATCTTCTACGATCTTATTTAAATGTGGCCCAACACTTAAATAAAGTGAGCCTTAATCTTTATTACTGGAGGCCTTATAAGAGAAAGCCAGCAGGAGATGCTGGAAGCCAGTGGAAGCTGGAAGAGCAGACACAAGTAGAAAAGGACATGGCCATGAAAGGGAGGACTGCCATCACCAGGATGCTGCTGACCCCGGGTCTTGCCAACTCCTGCATTTGGTACTTTTAGACTCTAAAACATAAGCCAATAAATTCTTGTTTAAGCCAGCCCATTGTGCAGTATTTGTTATAGCTTTCTCCCCCATGGGAAAGATATTCCCATTAAAGGATGTCTCCAAGGCACTTTGAGATCATTAGTTAAAGGCTAAATCTTAACTTGAACCGACTTCTCATGATTTGGAACCCTTGTCTATCTCTACTTTTGAAAATATTCCCATGATGGGACTACTGTCCCTGTGTTCATGCCCATAAGTATGAGATTTGAATGCAAACCAAAAACACCCACTACCCTGGCTTTCCCACCCCAGCCCCTGGAGCGTTTGTTCTGGCTTAAAAGCCTGTGACTGAGAAGTTGTCCTGCCTGGTAAATGCCAATCCAGAGGAACCATTTTAAAGCCCCAGGTTATGCTAGAGGAGGACAGGAGAGAAGGTGTGGAGGCAGGATGGGCTGGCACAAACATGGTCATCCATGCCTTCAGCAAATATTTTTTGGGCATTTCCTATGTTCTTGCCTAGGAGATCAGCTCCTGGCAGAAAAAAGGAGACATAAACAACACAGTTTTAATACAGGATGGTGTATGCTGTGGATCATGAAGGTTCTTAGAGAGTGTTATGTGATCATTGAAAAGGGAGTTATCAGTTGTGTCCAGAGCAGTCCTGAGGTCTTCGTAATCCAGAAAGGTTGAAAGAATGGGAATTTAACAGACAGAAATGTAGACACCCCCTTCCAGGGAGAGGACACAGCATATTCTAAAGCCCAGGGTCCAGAGTGGGAATCAATGGAAGGAAAGTGTGGGTAGGAGAAGAAGAGAGACAAGGGGAGGGAGCAGGGGAAGGTAGCAGTATGGAACAAGATAAAGGCAATATGAGAAAGAATTTGGACATATTCTCCTACAGTACAGGGCCTAAGAAGAGCTTTAAGTGACCAGGTTAACATTACATAAAGATCTTTCCAGGGTAGTTGCAGTATAAAGAACAAAGAGGTGAGTCTGGAAGCAAGGGAAGAGGTACTGCGATTGTGTTAGTTTCCCGGTGCTGCTGTAATACATTTAGTGGCTTAAAACAACACAAATTTATTCTCTTACAGTTCTGGAGTTCAGTACTCTGAATGAGTCTTAAGAGGGCTAAAATCAAGGTGTCGACAGGGCTAGTTCCTTCTGGAGGTTCCAGGGGAGAATGCATTTCCTTGTCTTTTCCAGCTTCTAGAGGCAGCTGGCACCTTTCTTCATCTTCAAATTGCATTACTCTAACCTCTGCATTCTTGGTCTATCTCCTTCTTCCTTGACTGCCTTGCCTCTCCCTTATAAGGACCCTTTGTGATTACATCGGGCCCACAGGATAATCTCATCTCAATTCCCTTTGTCAGATAAGGTAACATGCACAGGTTCCAGGGTCTAGAATGTGAACATCTCTGGGGGTCAGGGGGGAAGGGCATTTTTCAGCCTATCACAGTGATACTATCCAAGTGAGAGACATGTCAAATGAACCTTAAATTGCAAGGGAATAGCTTAAAATAAAAGAGCTCCAGGAAGGAAGAATATAATATTTCCTTTTCTTTTTCCCAACGCAGGATGAGAAGCTTTTTACAAATGAACAGGCAGTTAACAAATAGGCAAAAGGAATTAGTCTTTTGGATGCTCTAGGCTTTTCCTCTTCTTACCCAATGTTTTGCTAACTTTTTGGGTGCTTGTTCTCATTAAGTAAATGCTGTGAACCCAGGGCTGTAGAGCCATGGAGTCATGCAAAATGTGCCAACACTCTCTCTCTCTCATGAGACTTTCACCACAGCATCAATCTTAGGTTATACTGGACTGAAAGCACATGGATGTGTAAGTATTTGAGGAACATATCTTACCTCAGCTATTGACTTTTGGGGTCACTGGGAGCAGCAGGTGCTCTGTTGCATATTTTTTTCTCCCACGGAGTGAAGCATACACTCTACCCAGCATGCAGTTCCATTTCCCTCTTCCTAACAGCACTGAATTATCCACTGGATATCTATTATGGGTTGAATTGCTGTCCCCCCAAAAGATATGTTTATCCTAACCCTCATACCTGTGACTGTGACTTATTTGGAAATAGGATCTTTGTAGACAGACTCAAGTTAAAATGAGGTCATACCCCGTTAAATATCTAGTAAAGAAATGGTCAAATTAATTACAGTACTGAAAAGGAATCCAGTCCTCTGGTTACTTTAAAATTATGTTAAAATGGCCTCTGAGGGAAAATGTCTTCAAGGAAGAAGAGTGTAAAGGGTAGTAGATTCTGCCAATCCACTCATCCACTTACTCCAGCTCCTCACATCACCAATTCAATGTAAGCCATTCCATTTCCAGGAACACCCTTGAGCAGCAGGGAACTGAGCATTTTTGATCTCTCCAAAATAATAGAATAAAACTACTTGTAGCCTAAACCACTTAATGAAGTGGTGATCTAAGAAAGCCCTTGCAGAATTACTTCCCACCAGAACTGAAGCTCCTTCTCCACGCTCTTGTCTGTCCTGCTGCTCCTTTACCTGAATTGTCAATTCTTGCTCTACTCATTCTCAGAAGAAAATACAAAACACAGATTTAAAATTTCTGCTGACCCTTAATTATGTTAATCACTATTACTGCTGTCTTAGATATTTTAATTAAATGTTACTATTTTATTATTGGACCCTCACAGAATTTTCTCACCAAAGGCACAATTTTATAGCCATAGATATATCTAAGTATATTAAACATTTTTTTCCTAAGTAGTTCATGTAATATCTTTGTAAACCTGATTTTCACTTTCCCATAGCAATGATATAAAACACAACTGGCAAAATATACACAAAAACTCACAAAATACAGACATCAAACATCTGGGTTTTAAACTGTTCCTAATTGGTGGGTTACTTTTTAATGGTGTTGGGAGGACTATCAGCCTCTTGGGGGAAAAATGAAGTTAGATCCCTTGTTCACAACTTACACCTAGTTAAATTCCTTTAGGTAAAAAATTTAAATGTTTAAATAAATAAAAATAAAGATTAAAAAAATGAGAGAATTAAAAAATATATAATCTTGAAGTACAGGAGGCCTTTCTAAATGTGTTACAAAATTCAGAAATCAGAAGAGAAAAGATTGAGAAACTTTACCATATAAGAATCCATTTGCAAAAGCTCTTTGTCAAAAAGTATGCCTATTTGAAAACAGATATGTATGAGAATTGTTAGCAAGCTGTAGCCACAGAAATTTGATTTATATGTTATATATTCCATGCAAGTATGTGTGTCTCTCCAGTGAACCTGAGTCTGTACACTCACAGTGTTAGAAAGTTGGATCTCCCCTCCTTGTCCATTCTTGTTGTACTGAAAGGCTGAGGGTGGGTAGTAGAAGGGAGAAGGTCATAGAGAAGAAAATGACTACTGGACTTCCTTTTAAAGAGGGAGTGGAGTCGAGTTGAAAGCTCACTGCCTTGAGAATCATGGAATGGGCAGTATCATCTGTAGCCTCTTCCCAACTTCCACCTCAAGCTATCTGTGAGCTCTTGGATAAGGGCTCAGAGTCTTCTATAGCAGAGCTCTACCCTTCTCACTCTCATGGGGTTTTGAGAAATTTGGAAGAGAAATTTGGCATTTTATTACTTTTTTTAAGATTTATTTTATTTATTTATCTCTCCTCACCCCCTTGTTTGCAGTTGCTGAGTCTGTTCATCTTCTTTGTTTCTTTAAAAGGCACCGGGAATCGAAACCCGGACCTTGGATGTGGGCCGGAGGTGTCTAATCGCTTAAGCCACCTCCATTCCCTGCTTTGTTGTGTTTCTCCTTATGTTTTTCTTCTTGTGTCTCTTGTTGTGTCATCTTGTTGTGTCAGCTTGCTGCACCTGCCTGTCACACCAGCTCACTCTATCTTCTTTAGGAGGCACTGGGAACTGAACCATGGACCTCCCATGTGGTAGGCGGAAGCCCACTCTCTAGAGCCACATCGCTTCCTGGCATTTTTTTATTGACAACAATTACAGTGACATGGGGCAGGAAAATTGGAGGTATAGCCACCCATTCACGCCAGGGTGGGCTTTCTGACTGTCCCATGGTCCAGAAATTCTGGGAAAAATACTGAGATGCAGCAATGCTTGGCTTTCTGATGTAGAGGCCCATAGTGGTTATACATGCTGTAATGATTCCCCTAGAAGCATTGTTGGTGGCTGAAGAAGCCTGGCAAGGTGACCTGAGCCCTGGGTGGGTGAAGTCATCTGGGGAGAATGGGAGGAGTTCTGGTGCCCTGCCCGGTTCTCCTCAAAGGGAGAGGAGGTGTCCGAGCAGAGCCTCAGTGTAAGCAGCCAGGATGTGGTGTGACCTAGACTTGACTGGTGTTCAAAAACAATCTCATGAGGGTCATTTAACACAAGAAAATCAATAAATGTAACACATCATATTAACAGAAGAGAGGAAAAATAGACATGACCATCTCGATTGATGCAGAAAAGAAGTTTGACAAAATCCAGTACCTCTTCATGATAAAATCATTTAGAAAACTAGGAATAGAAGGAAGCTTCCTCAATATAATAAAGGGTTTGTAGGAAAAATCTACAGCTAACATCATACTCAATGGTGAAAAACTGACAGCTTTCCCTTTAAGATTAGGAACAAGACAAGGATGCCCACTGTCACAACTGTTACTCAACATTGTACTGGAAGTTCTAGCCAGAGGAGTTACTCAAGAGAAAGAAATAAAATGCATGCAAACTGGGAAGGTAAAAGTGAAATTTTCTCTATTTGCAGATGACATGATCTTATATACAGAAAATCCTGAAAAATCCACAACAAAACTACTGGGACTAATAAATGAATTCAGCAAAGTGTTAGGGTCTAAGACAAACAGGCAAAAATCAGTAGTGTTTCCATACACTAGTAATAAGCAATCTGAAGAAGAAAGAAAGAAAAAAATTCCATTTGCTATAGCAATGAAAAGAATTAAATATCTAGGAATAAATCTAACCAAGGTTGTAAAGAACTTGAACCAGACAACTACAAAACATTGCTAAAAGAAATCAAAGAAGACCTAAACAAACAAACAAAAAAACACAATGAGATCTCATACCCACTGGAATGGCTACTATATATATATAAATTTAAAAAAAAAAAGAAATTACAAATGCTGGAGAGGATATGGAGAAATAGAAACATTCACTTGTTGGTGGTGGGAATGTAAAATTGTGTAGCTACTGTGGAAGGGAAGACAGTTTGGTGGTTCCTCAGAAAGTTAAGCATAGAAGTACCACATGATCCAGCATTCCCTCTTCTATGTATACACCCAAAAGAATTGACTTGAGCAGATATTTGCACACTGATGTTCATAGGGGCATTATTCACAATTGCCAAAAGATGGAAGCAACCCAAGTGTCCATCAAATGATGAATGGATAAATAAATGTGTTATATACATACAATGGAATATTATTTGTCGTAAAAAAGGAATGAAGTCCTGATACATGCAACAACATGGATGAAACTTGATGACATCATGTTCTCACTGATATGAATTAATTGGGACAAGCAAATTCATAGAGTCAGAAACTAGAATATAGGTTCCCAGGGGCCAGAGTATGCATAGGGAATGGGGTGTTAATGCTTAAATTGTACAGAGTTCTATTTGGGTTGATGGAAAAGTCTTCATAATGGCTGGTGGTGATGGTAGTATAACATTGTGAACACAATTAACAGGACTGAATTATGTATTTGAATGGGATTAAAGGGAGAAATTTTAGGTTGTATATATATTAGTATAATAAAAAACAAAAATGTAAAATAAAAAAACATAGAACTATACAACACAGACAGTGAACCCTAATGTAAATGAGGGGCTAAGTTAATAATACAATTGTAAAGATGTATTTACATGAAATGTAACAAATGTGCCACACTAATGTGTTAATAATAGGGTGGTGTTTTAGTTTCCTAGGTTGCGCAAAGCAAAAACCATGAAATGGGCCTGAAACGGGTCAGGTTAAACAGTGGGAATTTATTCACCCACGGTTTTGAGCCCAGGAAAACATCTAAATCAAGGCATCATCAAGGCGATGCTTTCTTCCCAAAGACCAGCTGCCAGTGATCCTTGGTTCCTCTGTCACATGACAAGGCACATGGTGGTGTCTGCTGATCTCGCCCTTCTCTTCTGGGTTCCATTGACTTCAGCTTCTTGCTTCTGGGGCTTACTCTCTGTCTGAATTTCATTCTATTATAAAGGACTCCAGTAATAGGATTAATACCCATTCTGATTGAGGTGGGACACACCTAAACTGAAGTAACTTCATCAAAAGTTCCTCCTTACAATGGGTTCACACCTATAGGAATGGATTAAATTTAAGAATGTTTTTCTGGCATACATACAACTTCAAACTACCACAAGTGGTATATGGGAACTCTGTATTTTATGCATGATTTTTCTGTAAACCTACAACTTCTCTAATAAAGAAAAAATAGAAAAACAAAAACAATCTGATGTACACCAGGGCTTAAAAGTAGATATCAGGGGGCAATGCTAGGAGGAACCCAGAGGGAGGTTAACCAAGATAAGTGTTATTTATTCACTTTCTGCTTGCTCCTATTACCTTGGGTTGAGTTTATAGTTAAAACAGTCATCTACTGTCTTTTGGCAGGACGATGAGACAAGTATCTAGGGGCACAGGCAGTCCATCCAACTCCTACTACCTGCCTTACGTCTACAGGATGTCTGCAATCTCTCCTTGTGCAGAGGTCTCAAAGATAGAAGGACTCAAACCAGGTTCCCTGATGTGCCCTTTCCCCGGAGACACCTTCATGGCCCCTACACTCTACTCCCAATTTCAAGAAGGAGAAATAATCCAAGCCAACTTGAGAAGGAAAAGGAGTCCTGATGAAAACATGGCAACTCTTATGTAAAGATGACTCCCTTGGTAACTACCAGAAATGGTCCTTATTACTGATTGGACCAGGGCTGTATATCCAAGTTGTACCAATCATGTTTTGCCTCAACATTTGAAATTGAAACCAGTAGTGATTCATGATTCTTTGTGTGGCTGGAAATATAATGTGTAAGTTCAAGAAATATAACTTGAAAATATATTAGCAAGCCACATTCCCTCTGCCACATACTTCATGCACAAAGGAACAGAGGAACTGGTCAGCAGAGAAGGGTGAAGCAGAAGTGCAGAAAATATTAGAAAAACAAGAGAGAGCAAGCCCTGGGGGCCTTCTAGGTCCATCTTCCAGACTTCACTGAGCCTAACTGCATTCCTTTCCTGGGCTCACCACATGTCCCTACTTCCCATCTTCCACCCCCCCCACCCCCACCCTTCACCCTAAGTTAGGTCAAGTTACTTGCTTCTGTTACTTGTAACCAAAGAAGACTAATTAATATCCCTTGCATTGAGTGTAAGCAGATATTAGCTCAGGGATGAGTCTCCCTGTGTGCGCTCCTAGCTCTCAAGCAAGGAGCCTCCTTGGTCCTACCTTCTCCCATTGACCATTGAGAAAACACTGAGACAGGTGCAGAACTGGGATCTGGTTTTCTGAAGGGAAATTGTTAGGAGCAGCAAGATGTCCACATTTAGGGATGCATATAAAAAGTGGACCACAAGGGTCTCTATCCCTTTTTTCTTCCAAGGATGTAGATTCAGTATCAAGGAATCCCACCAGAGAGAGATATTTGTCCACCTGTTAAAGCTTATTATAGTGGAAAGAGCATGAACTTTGAAATCAAATCTAGGTTTATCTCTATCTCTGACTTTGTGTCTTGAAAAAGTCCTTCCCAACCCTGAAGTCATGAAGATGTACTCCGAGATATTTTCTGAAAGGTTTCTAGGCTTTCATGTTTAAGTGTTTAATCAAGTTAGAATTGAATTTCATATGTGTTTTTTTTCCATATGATTACCCACTGTTCCAACAACATTTATTGAAAAGTCCATCCTTTTTCCACTGGTCTACAGTGTCACCTTTTCAAACCATGTGCCCATATTAGTGTGAGTCTGTTTCAGGCTCTATACTGTTCATTAGGCTATTTGTCCATCCTTAGGACACCACCACACTGTCTTAACCAGCACAGCTTATATGTTTTTGTATCTGATAGAACAGGTTTTCCTACCTTGTTATTTTTCTTCTAGACTGTCTCATCTATTCTTGGCTCTTTGCATTCCGTATAAATTTTAGAATCAGCTTATTAAAATTTTAATTGGAATTACTGAATCTATAAACCAATTTGGGAAGAACTGATATACCTATACAGTATAATTCAATTTATATAATGTAAAAAAAAAAAAGAAAAACTAATCTATAATGTTCAAAGATGGATACATTTTTAAATATAGCAAGGAGTTGACTAACCATAAAAGTCAATGTTACCTCTAAGGAATAAGAGGTGATGATTGGGAAGAGATACATTAGGGCCTTTGTTTTACTTCTTGACCTGGATTGTAATTATATGGGTGTCTGCATTATAATTATTTATTAAAATGTGCATTTATGTCTTATGTACTTTTTATGGGTATATTTCATGCAAAAATATTTTTCAAATTCTAACTCTGCCTCTTGAAAATTGTGTGACCTTTGTTTACATTAGTCTCTCTTTGAGCCTCAGTTTCCTCTTCTGTAAAAAGGAGCTAATACCTGCATTCACAGGTTTGTCTCTTCTTACGACATTGCAACGGCACCAAGTACAGTGCTTAGCACATGGTAGATATTTTTTTCAATGCTGATTTCCTTCCCTTCCTGACAATCTCTAGTCGAATCAGAGCCAGAGATGAGAAGAAAATCTCCATGAGGATGACGTATTCAGGAGTCGCCTGCTTACATGCAGCCTTGGACTTACACTCTGTCCTGTACAAAAGGAATGCTGACTGGACAGGGAGGTTATCTCCTGCTCTTTCTAGGAGTCACGACATCTGTCAGTTTCATCACCTTAGGAGTAGGACAAAGTGAAGCTCGTTCAATAATGCTTATCTCTAAACCAGCCATCTGCCAGAGCCACCAATTGGCAATGGGCTTTCTCCCCACCCCTTTCACTCTGATCTTGGGTCTAAAGACAGTGAACTTGTAGTCTTTGACCCCTATTGGAGAGCATTGCCAGAGTGTAGAGTCTTTATTTTATTTTTTAAAATAAATCATTCTGGATTGAGATCCCTTAAAAAATAATGCCATCAAGCTCCTATGTTATACATCCTTTGCACATCTTATGCATTAGGGACAAGACTGATCCCTTAATAATAAAAATTAAACAATAATATCTAAAATATTTTAAGTGATTACTAAATGTGCCAAGCATTTTTTTTTTGCTAAGCACTTCAAGCCTATTCTTTTTTTTAATCCCCGCATGATAATAAATATCGTTTTGATTCCCTATTTTACATACAATTAAACTGCATCTCAGAGAAGTTACAACTTGCCCAATGTCCCACAACTAATAAATTACGGAGAAATGTACCATATATCTAAATTTGTATAATGACAAGTTACATACTCAGTGGACATATACACAAGCTATACAAACCAGCTCATAAACCACGTTGTCTATTTCTCCAATGGATGACTGTCACAACAATGGTATATTCTCCAACCTGTGTTATTTATCTGTGACTGGTAACCAAATATCAGTGCACTGACAAATAACCATGATGTATCCCCAGATCAAATTTGCTCAAAGAGTATTAATTTACCACGATAAATATGCATGATGGAGGAGAAGGAGCACACACCTTATTACCCCCAGTATCACAAGTGCATTTTATAGCCAAATTGTTCCACATCTAAAGAAAAATAAAATTATCAGCTATACAAAAAGGTGGCTGCTTGTCAGGCCTTAGAGAAAATAATTGTCTGTGTGGTCGCAAGAGATGTCCAACTCAAGCTGCACACATACCCTTTCCTGTGGTAAAGCCTGGAGAATAGCTATTTGCCGATTCCTCCAGCAGAGCCGCCGAGCTTCCCTCAGCGTCTGTTACGGTGCTTCGCAGTCTCTACCCTAAGCTTCTCCCCTGTGCTCTGAGAAGTGCTGCTTAATAGTTTGTCTCACCAGCACTGTCACGGGACCCTCAATGCAGACTTAGATATCACGTAGTGCCCATTTTGATAATAACCAGAAAGTCACCAGTACCTGTCCCTTTTAAAAACAACCCAAAAAATGTGGTACTCTAAATTACTACAAGGGTGCATGACATAGCCACGGACTATTTTCCAAAAGAGAACTAGAGGGCTCGAGCATGGTATTGGACACAAAGTAAAGGTAGACAATGGAGGGGCTGCTAACCATATCCACATTGGAATCACTTGGGGAATTTTGAAAATGCTGATGCCGTGTCCCAACCGGAGAGATTCTGATGGAATGGGTCTGGGGCTTCCAGCATCCGGAGTTTTAAAATGCCCGATTTCCCCAGGTGATTCAATGAGCAGCTAAGGGTGAGGAGCTCTGACATAAGCAGCTGTTCTCAAACATTGCTGGCGTCGAACCGCCTGGAGAGCTAGTAAAGAAGACGGAGGCTCAAGCTGCCAGAAGTAGGACAGCACCTGAGGCTTTGAATTTTTCCCCAAGTTCCCGCAGATGATTTTGACGCAAACTAAAGTTTGAGAACCATGGATACAGAGGGAAAACGTTGTTAACAGGAAGTTCGGCAGGTTTTAGGAAAAGATAAAGGTGGTGAGAATTTTATTGACAAAACTGTATCCTCTACAGCACCTAGTTTAAAGTAGCTACTATCTATTTAGCACCTTCTGTGTACCAGAATTCGTGCTTTACATTTATTTCTCTATTCCTTACAGTGACCCTGGAGTTTTTTAGCTAAGGAAGCTAAAACTCAGGGAAGTGGAGTAACTCACTAAAAACAAACTCCTACGTGGCAGAGTTTCTCAGATGTCACCATGCTTCAGAAACTTCAGGGGCACTTGCTAAAAATGCATTCCGTGGCCCTCTCTCACAGGGATTACATTCAGGAGGTTAGACTGGTTCAAGAGTCTCTCTCCCAAGCACCCCAGATTAGTCTGATGTAAGTGGTTCACGGACAACTTTTCGAGAGAAAGTTCCCTGACTATACCATTTCCTCTCAACATTGCCCTGACGTTGATGCTAAAATAAATTTTTTTTAAAATTACCAGAAAAAGGGAGGGAGGGAGGAGAAAAGAAGGAAAGAAGGGGAGAGGGGGAGAGGAGGGAGGGGAGGGGAGAGAAGAGGAGGGAAGGGAAGAGGAGAGGGAGAGGGGAGGGGAGGGAAGGTAATAGCAAGAGAAGCATCCAACTCCAAGACAGTCTCTTGAGCACAAGGATGCTTTCTTACACATACACCTATTCTGTTTAGGTTGGTTTTGAAACCTACAAATAAAAACATCCATTAACACATAACACAGAAAATTGCAGAGGGTCAAGCCTGCAATTCCAGCTGACATTTCACTCTGCTTAATAAGCGGTACCTTCCAGTGAGAAGGAGTCCATGCTTAAAGAAAAGGTCATAGGCAAAGCGACAAGAACAGAGTAGATTTGGGGATTGAATGAGTCTTCCTGCAGAAGCAGGAGAGAATCACTGTAAGTTAGACACTGTTGTCCCCAAAATCTCTATCTTGAAAAAAATTAATTTCTAAGTCCTAGTGGCACACAATATTTTATCCAACCATATTTGTTGCCAATAAAAGGACAGAACTATATTTTAATATTGACAAAGGGCCAACCCAGCCACATTACAACATCTCTTCCTGCTTCTCCCCCCTCCCCAATTCTCTACCACCTCCACCATCGCCATAAATTGCCTGTCAAACCCAGAGAAAACAGCTGAGCAGGGGCCCAGAGAGATAACTTCAGTGAACATTTCCTCATACAATGAAACATGATTGGACACAGCAATTCACCTGTGATGGACTTTTAAATAGGTTTTTGTTGAATGAATGAAGAAACAAATGAATAAATAAAAGAATGATTGAACCCAAAGACAACATGGGAATCAATGTAAAAAATGTTATATAGCAAGGATGGAAAAAAAGACAAATGATAGGCATGATACAGGAGTACTGTAGTAGTTGCTCAATAAATGATTGTTAAATGAAAGAAAACTAATACTGTTTGGGACACCAATGCAGGTGAAGCTTAGTTACTCAAAACCCTTGGCAGGGTTTCCAAAATTTGCTTAATAAATAGAATCATCTGTTGTTTTCTTTGAAGGCACAAATCCCCAGGTTTCTGCCATGGAGATTCTATTTCAACAGGCCCTGCAGCAAGGTCAGTATTTGCAAATTCTCACATACCCTACAGCCAAGGTTTTAAAGTACTTTGCTATTTTTCTTCAATTTAGTGGAGACTGACCTATTCATTCATTTATTCATTATTGAGTTTCTACTGTATACCAGGTAGGCTCTGCTGATATAGCATGAGTGCCTATATAGCATGAAGTCAGGGTCCCTGCCCTCATGGGGCTTACTTTAGGGTAGATTTTGAAAGTATTAATTATCTCTAGTTAGAACAGGATAGCAACTCATTAGCATCTGAGACCAACACACAAAAAAACCCACCTTTGTAAAGTTCCTGATCTAAAGAGGATGAGGTGGGGAGAGGATATGCAGAAAGAAACCACTCTAAAAATGATTAAAAGTCAGAGTTTAAGAAGACGCTGGAATTTATGCCAAAGCCCATTTTCTTATCATCACCTGTGGCTTGAGAAGGGACCCATTCCCTAGTGCTCAGGGGTCACTTCAATGGCAAGGCATAATGGGCCCAGCTAAAGCTCTGTCCTGAGCAGCACAGGAATGTGCCTATCCCTGGGGCCTGTGAGACTTGACTTAGAACATTTTCCAGAAAATAAATATAATTACTTCAACAGATGAGTGAAGATTTCATTGTTTCTGAAGAGCATTTGCTGGGAAAGTCTCCTCAGGGAGGTGGTTGGGAGCCTGGGGCCATGAGTGCTTCTATCTTTATCTCTGTAGTAGATGGGCTACAGAACTGAAGAGGAAAGGGGGTGGATTTTGAAGTTAAGGAGAATGAATTGTAATCCGGGCTTTTCTGCTTATTTATTGTGTTAGTCACAGTAACTCCTTGAGCCTCAGGTTTTCTTGCTCCTCAGGGTCATTGTGAGGATTAAATGACAACACACTATACAGTGCTTAGAAACATTACTCCACCATAGTCAGCAATCAATAAATCATTGCTATTAGTATTTTTGTAGAGATGCAAAAAGGGGTAACAAAAATCTTTATCTATGGATACCAATTATTGTGGCTGGCACCTTGACACGTTCTCTACCTATGAAGGCTTGGAGTTTCCACACTTACCTTCCAGAGTTGCTGCAGTTTTCTATATATGATATATTCATTAAAAGTTTTTCTCATTCAAAAGGTGTGAGTGTGAGGATTAGTGGTTTTAATACCTACACAGGAGAACCACAGGAAAAGACCTAGCTATGTAACCTAGGATTAAGAATTAACAAATAATTATGATTGCTAAATCATTATATAGATGCTTTTATATTATAAAATAGCAAAAGGTTAGTACCTGAAATTACAGAAGCTGGCTATAGTGGTCCCACCTCTTTAGCCAGCTCACTCTAGATTTAACCTCACCCTAGTGTATACTTACTATTGTGATGGTAAGTCTGGATTGAGCTCACCCTTGTGTATGCCAACAATTGAGATGGTAACAACTCTACCCTTCTCTGTTTAATATCCATATGGAAAACCTTGTGATTAACTTCTTCTCTGTACTTTCCTACCTCAGAACCTTGATCTCTGAAAGTGATTGTAACTTTGTAACTCTCCCCTGGTTTAGGGTCCACTCCCAGCTTGTTCAGCCACTTAATATTTATTAATGAAGGAACCTGTCTCCAGCTCCACCCCAATTTTTCATTAGTACACTGATGTTATAAAATATTAGAATTTCTGCAGATCAGGGAGGTAGTTTTGGGCCAGAAGGCCACTGTGTTCCATTGCTTGTGCAACCAATAAAACTCTCTCTCTCTTTGAAACCCTGGTGTCTCAGGAATTGGCTTTAAAGACACATTGGGTCTGCTGCTAATATTTCCACTACAGATGCAAGAAAAAGAAGGCCCTCATGCTTTCTGTCTGTCTGGTTGTGGTAGCCAAGATCGAATGGGGGAATACAGGGAAAAAAAAGATACATCGGGAGAAAAGAACCCACTTTTGCTCAGTATCAGCTGAAGACAAATTTCCAGGAACTCCATTTTTGCCTCTAATTCCTGCCAAGTGAGAATTATTTCTGGTATGCAAATTATGACTATGATATGTTAAAGATTAAATCATTGACAGTACTGATTCTTTAATTAAAGAGAGAATGGAAAGATTGAGGGTGTCGGTGGATCATAGAACTTAACTATGAAATAAAGATGGTTTCAGTGGGTGAAAAAAACACCTAAGGAGTTGGGAGCAGGATGAAGCCAATGGGTCAGAGTAAATTGCAAATGAAGAAAAAAGGGATCTAGATGAACAAAGAGCAAAATGCCCAGAAAATCTTGGGTACTTTGACTTTTTTTTTTAAAGATTTATCTTTATTTATTCCTCCCCACCCCATTGTTGTTTACACTTGCTGTGTTCGTTCATCTTCTTTGTTTCTTTGGGAGGCACTGGGAACTGAACCCAGGACCTCCGATGTGGAAGGGAGGCGCCCGATTGCTTAAGCCACCTCTGTTCCCTGCTTTTGTTGTGTCTCTTATTGTGTTTTTCTTCTTTTGTCTCCTGTTGCATTATCTTGTTGTGTAAGCTTGCCGTGCCTGCCTGTCACATCAGCTTGCTGTCTTGCTTGTCTTCTTCAGGAAGCACTGGGAACCTCTGCTCCCGCTTTGTTGTGTCTCTCATTATATTTTTCTTCTTGTTTCTCTTGTTGCATCATCTTATTGTGTCAGCTTACCACGCATGCCCATTGCGGCAGCTCGCTGTCTTCTTTAGGAGGCACCAGGAACCGAAATACGGACTTCCCATGTGGTAGGTGGGAACTTAATTGCTTGAGCCACATCTGCTTGCCTACTTTGACAATTGCCTGGGTCTCATCCTGGCATTGAACACTACCAGATTATTCACTGGTTCATTTGTTCTTTCGTTCATTCAACAGATATATAATATGTGCCTACTATGTAACTGCCCTCCATAGCAGGTACATGATAAATTCCTGGTCTAGATGTCAGGCTGCTCTACTTACTGACTGACTGGTGGTAAGTTACTTTACCTCTATGCCTTAGTTTATTAATCAGTAAAATGAGGATAATAGTAGTACTTACTTCATAGACATGCAGCGAGTATTAAATTAATTCAGGTGGTGTGCTAAGAAGAGTGCCTGGCAAATGGTAAATCCTCAGTAAATGTTAGTTGCTATTTATTTATTTATGTATGTATTCCCTCTCCCCTACCCCAATGTCTCCTTCATCTATCTGCTCATTGTCTGCTCATCTTCTTTTTAGGAGGCACTGGGAACCAAACCCAGGACCTCCCATGTGGGAGGTGATTGCCCAACATTTGAGCCACTTCTGCTTCCTACTGGTTGCGTCATCTTCTGGTTGCAGCATCTGCCGCTTGAGGGGTCTGCTGGTTGCAGCATCCGCTCGTGTGGTGTCTGCTTGTTGTGGCGTCTTCTCATCTCCTTTAGGAGGCACCAGGAACTGAACCCGGGACATCCCATTTGGGTGACAGGCACCCAATTGCTTGAGCTACATCTGCTCCCCAGTTGCTACTTATTTTTAATGCAAGGCCATTTGGTTACCAAACTAGGAATGCTATATTTAGGAGATTATCAGTTCTTTCCATCACCCCACCCCCTCATACTCAAACACCTTCCAATTCAAGATCATGATTTCTAGTCAGCTCAGCTTTCCAGACTTCAAAATTTCAGAGCTTTTTCTTTTTATTTCCATTGTGTACCTCGCCCAAGATTCTTCTGTTTCACCTCATTTTCATTCCCTTCTCTTGTTTTTTAACAACTGTGGAATTCCTGTGTTTGTTCAGATTACTCATTTTATTCTCATACTTTTTCTCCTCTGTGTAGTAATGGCTTCTTGCCTCTCCAATACCTGCAACTGGAAACATTATAAAAGACCTGAAGAGAAAGTGCTTGCTAAATTTTATTTTCTTTTCCCTTCCCTCTCATCATTTCTTCCAATATGACTATTTCTGAGAATCTATGATACAAGTTAAAAATGGCTGATTCATCTTTAAAGTGATTAATAGACTTTAATTCTTTCTTATGCCCCAAAAGGGATGACTCTCAGAGGATGCAACATAAGACTTACTTATATTTGAGCTATGTCTACAATTGTCTTAAATTCTCGCTGTCTCCATTTACCCTCCAGAGAGAATGGAAATCTCATCAAATTCCTACCGACCTCACAAGGGTATTATAAAGGTTAATGAAGCAATTTCCCAGCAGTTCTTTGAGTGCTGGGAGTACACGAATATTATTATTGCAAGATTATTGAAGAACTACAGTGCTTATAAAATAGCAGACAGTCCCCTCAGGCTATTAATAAAAATTCTAAATTTTAATTTTTCAGATTTTGGTATATTCAGTTCCTTTCATCTTTAGAGTTTTGTTGAGCATTTTATTGGTATTTTGAAGCAATGAAATTCTAAAAGTCATATAAATTAGAATGTATATTTATAAATCAAAAGTTCATATGTATTTATATACATATGTATCAATACTTATATGCCACATTAGGGATTTTATATATGATACTAAAAAATCCTTCAGAATATAAACTTCTGAAAGTATAAATATTAAAGACTTGAGGGAAGAATGGTTTTCCTCCTTATTTTCCTCCTTCCTTCCTAAATACCTTTCCAGCTGCTCATTCTCAGGCTCCCTTATTGGTTCTCCCCTCAAAATGTATCACTTCTAACCCCATCCTCCCTTACCCTGGCCTAAGCTACCAGCATCTCTCTCCTATATTATTACAATTAGCCTCATAACTGCTACTGTTCTTACAGGATATTCTCACCATAGCAGCCAAACTGATCCTGTTAAAATATGTTAAGTCAAGTCATTCCTCTGCTCAAAACTCTCCAATGATCTCCCTTCACCTTCAAAGCCAAAGCCAAAGTCGTTCCTATGTCCTACAGCCTGACATGATCTGGTCCTGTCTTCTCTTTCTAAGATATTCCCTCCTACTGCTCTCCCCCTTGTTCACTCAACTCCGGCCACACTGGCCTCTTTATTGATCCTTTAACTCAGTAGGCCCACTGGAATCTCACAGCCTTTGTACTTGCTCCTCCTTCTACTGTCCCCTAAATGGCCCCATGGCTAGTTCCCTCACTTCTTTGATTTCCTTACTCAAAAGTTACCTTCTCTGAGAGGCCTTCATTGGCTATCCTATGAAAAATTGCAAACCTTGCTGCCCCACTCCCCAAATTCATATCCCCCCTTTTTTCCTGCTTTTTTCCTTCCTTAGCATTTCTCATGTCTCCCCATATTATATATTTCACATATTTGCTTATCGTCCATCTTCCCCACTGTAATGTAAGCTCCATGAGGACAGGAATGTTTTTGTCTGTTTCTTCACTGTTGTATCCAGTGCCTAGAACAATGCCTGAAAAAAAAAAGTATTCAATATAAATATCTGTTGAATGAATGAATAAGTGAATGAATGGAATAAATAGATGAACTGTTTCACTGTAATTGGTAGATTGCTAAGAAAATAAAATCTGAAACAAGCAAATATTGGCATCAAACCACTTCTTTGCTGTGGATTGGGCCAAACACTCTTCACTTCTGTGTCTTGTAGCCTTCTGCTGTTAATGAAGCATGTGGTTGACTGTGCCTCACGCCATCTCCACAGCCATCCTTCCCTGCTGGCAATGTCCTTCCCTGCATAAACTCAGTACATGCTCAAAAAGGACCGGCTCTCCACAGAAGGAGTTTGTCAGGCTGCTCAGTGTTAACTAACCAACAGAGGCAAATAGGATTTTGTCCTTTTTCAATATTCTACTGGGTTATCAGGCCTCAGTCTTATTGCCCTCACCTCTTAGTTTTGTTCTCACATCCAACAACATGATTTCTATCCAGACTTAATTAAACCCTTAAGGAATTGGCTGTATTATGATTTTCTGCTTCCATAGTTTGGCTCTCAGTGTCAGCCTGAGCATAAACATTTCAGTAAGATAGCATTCATCATTCAACAAACATTTATAGAGCTACAAGTTTCCAGGCACAGTATGATGGATGCAAAAATAAATAAGATACAGTCCTTGCCTTTGAGGAGATCAAAGTCCAGGCAGGGCAGGGAGACATGTAGACTAATTCAACACAAGGTCATAAGCTCAGTGATGGACAAAAGGTTGTGGGAACACTGAGCAGAGAACAACGAAGTCTGCAGTGAGAAATGAGTTTTGTAGGATAAGAAGGTGCTTGCTGAAAAGGGAAAGTGCACTGTAGGCATTAACTACATGAGATTCTCATAAGCCACAACATGCCCTGCTTTACCCAATGTAACATAAGAGTCACCTTCTGTGTGTCTGGAGGATGAACAATACTCCAAAACTCCAGTTAGGAATAACTATTTTTTACAAAATTTTGTACTTCTCATTTACATGTGATTTGTTCCACCCCCAGGAATTCCCCTCTGTAGTGGTCATCAGATTGAGTAAAGTACCATAGGATATATAAAGTTATGTGAGAGGCCTATTTGGTGTGTTTTCCACCAGGGCCTCACAGACTGCTAGAGCTATGCTTTTAGAGACCAGCTTTGCCCAAACTTGACCTCCTCCACTGATGGGGAAGCTAAGGCCCTGGAAGGAGAAGTACACAGTGAGGCTAGGTCACCTTGTCTCTCAACAGGACCTAATTTAAAAACATACCAAGTTTATGTAGCAATAATTGCAACTTCTTTCCAGGATATTCCAAGCCAGACTACTGCTCTACAGACTTGTTTTGCCCTAGCCCTCTCCCCACTAGCTGCTTTGGTTGCAAAGGGCCTAAGTATCCAGGAGAAGCCAGTGCCAGGAGGTCTGACCTGACTGCTAGCCCATATCTCAAACAGTCCTTGATTCACCCCAAGCTTTGCTTTTAAAGAGGCTCTGGAGCGGCCCCAAGGGCTGTGAATTGAACTTCAAACCTAGGTCTTTATTGGATATTAAAACCTATCACATCTCGGCATTGAAGATTTTTTCAGATTCACCAGGGTATTCCTGATTGAACCAGATTCTCCTGTGGAATGGCCAGGAATGACATGGTTTCTGCTGAGTACTTTGTCTTCCCTACCTGGTAATAGCTCTGCAGCATAAATGTTCATGGTCATGTGTAGACCAGCATCATCTAGCGTGGACATTAGGCTCTTTCAGCCTTTGGTTAATGGGAGCTTATTTTGAGGTATCAAAGGGAAATGAGGACAGGAGCCATCTTCATGGTCAAGTAATCTGCCTCGTGCAATCATTCAGGACACCGCAGTAGGTTGGAAGTGCAAGAGTTCCCGAGACTGGGTCATCTAGTCATTTCTACTCTATTACCTCCACAAGTCCCCTTGGCAGGCCAAGGAGTCTGTTCAGTACACATAATTTCAAACTCTTTAGGGTCTTTGAAGCATTCCATAAGTAACAACATCCTTGAGAAAGATCATGATGCTGGAGAAAGTACAAGAGTTTTAAACAGGAATGAAGCAGGCAAAGTTACTTATCTTCTTCAGTTTTATCTTCTTAAAAACTGGGCTGCTGAATCTCAGCAGAGTTGTAAAACCTACTCTCCAGTTCATTGGATTCGCCCAGGACAACTAACAAAAGGATGATGATGGACAATGCTCATCCCAAAAAAGAGAGTATCCACAATGCAAGCAAGACAGTTCCACCCATCTGTCCCATGGGATCTAAGCTGCCTCTCAATCAGAAACAGAGTGGGCATCACCATCTCAAAATCTTCAAGATTGAGGAATGAACAAAGATAAGGGGGGAATGCAACTATGGATTAAAGTATACTTATTATTATTATAGCAATGGAAGAACTTGTATCATTGATATAAAGGCAGTGGCTACCAGAGGTTGTGAGGGGAGGGAGAGGGAAGAATAAGTGTGACATAGGGTATTTTTGGGACATTGCAATGAAGGGTTCAGGCCATTATACATTTTGTCAAAACCTATAAAATTGTGCAGGGCAAAGTGTAAACTATAATGTAAATTATAGACCATGGTTAGTACCAGTGTGCCAATATGTTTTCATCAATTGTAACAAATGTACCACACTAATGAAAGATATTGTTAACGGGGAAAAGTAAGGGAGGGGAGTGGGTGGGGTATATGGGAATCCCCTACATTTTTTATGTAACATTTATGTAATCTAAATCTTCTTTAAAAATTAAAAAATTAAAAAAAAAAAAAAAAAGCAACTGCGCTGCTTTTAAGACTGAAGGATTTAAAAGTGCTGAACAAGGGCCAAGCACATAGCCAGAATTTGATGTGCGTGATCATCCCTGAAGCCATTTGGCAGTTTGATGTAATTATGAATTCCAAAAATATATTTTGGATTATGCTTGTAAACTGGTATGCTAATGTGGGCATGATTAAGTTACGATTAGAGCATTAACTAGGCCACGTCAGTAGGGCGTTGAGCCCCACCCCTTGGTGGGTGGGGGAATCAAATGTAAAAGGCATGGCAAGAACAGAGTTGAAGCAGTTTTGATGTTGGAGTTTTGATGTTGCAGAGAAGTCCCCAGGAGAAGAGAAGCGAGCCGTTCACCTGAGAGTCTACAGCTGACCTTGTGGTGGAAACAGAGGAGTTAAGCTCAGAGAGAAAAAAAGCCCAGGAAGAGAGGAACCCAAGAAGCCTGAACCCTGGCAAACATCAGGAGCTGTCTTGCTCCAACACATGGCAATGGACTTTGGTGAGGGAATAAACTTATGCTTTATGGCCTGATAACTGTGGACTTCTACCCCAAATAAATACCCTTTATAAAGACCAACCATCAGCACCCCTTTGGCTGACTAATACAATCCCCTTCCTCTGAAGCATACAATCATATTAGATCATCTTGAAACAAGGTCAGTTCCTCCTTAGCTAAGCCATGGATCTGGCCACTTCTTTGGAGGTAGATTAGGGGGAGCAATAATAACACCTAATGTTTGTTGAGAACTTTACCTGTGTTAGTTCCTTCAATCTCTAAATCCTTGCCCTGCTTCATTTTCCTCATAACACTAGCCTACCTGACATTATCTATTTACTTGTTTGGAATACACCTCCCTCTCTAGACTATAATCACCGTGAGGAGAGGAACTTTACGTTGTGTCTGTTATATCCCTGGCATCTGGAAGAAAACTTGATAACTAGTAGTGCTCTTTAAATACTTACTGAATGAATAATCTCCCAGCAACTCATGAGATCAGTACTATTATTACCTCTTATTTCAGATAAGGAAACTGAGGCACTGAAGAGTCAAATAAATAGCCCAGGGTCATACAGGGAGTAGCTGGTGAAGGCCAGATTGAATCCCAGACCTATCTCACCACTCCTATGCTTAGCCAGCTGTGCTCTCCTGCCTCTCAGCCTACTGCCTAAGTGATCTAGGAAGGAAGGCTTCTTTCCAGCTCCTTCCTTTTTGAATTGGACTCAGACCCAGGTTTTTGTTTTTGTTTTTTTTTAATGAAATAATTGTTCCCTTTGGAAGTGATGCTATCCATGATCACCAGCAGTGCGATTTTTATCCCCCACTAGAACAGAGTGTACTTGGCCATGACTGTAGCCCAAACACCACATTAGGGGCAATTGTCAGGTCCAGGGAAACAACCCACTTGTGCAGCCCTAGAACCTCAGCTGAATGGATGAAATATCAGTACCTCTGAAAGTTAGGATGGATTGGGCACAGGGGTTGTGCAATGATGATATAATCTGAACTATTATGCAAAGAGAGCCTTTTTTGACAGCTGATTCATGTTTTCCAGATGATGAATCATTAGCTCTTCATAAACATTAAGGAAAAATCAATTGATGTGTCCTGAGAGAGGAGTGTCAGGTTCACTTCACGTGCAGCCTATTGGAACTGTCCCGACAAGACAGTCTCAGAGGAAAAACCTTCAGGTATGTCTAAGTCAACATAAAACCTTCAAAGAACAGAAGTGGCTAGAGGCAAAAGAAATCTTAGTCGGGAAGCAATACTTTTTGTCACAAGTAAACACATCAAGAGTAGATAGTGATAGAACGTGAGCTAGACTCACATAATGTGGCTTCCCTTTTTTAACAATTTGTGAAGAATAACAAATATGTATGGATAAATACTGTAGTTATAACATATTAGCTATATTCTAATAAATTTATTCAAAAACATTTATTTGTTTACCGACAAAAGAGATCTCATTACCTGGGATTTACTTCAAAATAGCTGGGGTGGGGAGGAGTTGGGGAGATTTGGGAGGACACAGATGAAACAAGATTGTCCATGAGTTGACAGTAAGTGAAGCTAGGCAGTGAGTGTGTGGAGG
>JAQZBX010034665.1:0-24547 GCA_029593785.1 Cabassous unicinctus | reverse complement strand
TTACAGGGATTCCCATGTTCCCCACCTCCCACACCTCCAACAACATCCCACACCACCATCCTTCATCCGTGTGACACAACACCCGCAATGGATATACACATCCTGGGGCCTTGCCACCGAGCATGGACCACAGTTCACATCATAGACCACACTCTCTCCCACACAGTTCTGCATGGTATATGCTGATGGAAAATGGCCTGCATCTGTCACCGCAACGCCACTCAGGACAACCCCCAAGTCCCAAAAAAGCCCCTGTATTTTAACTGCCCCTCCTCTCCCTGCCCCAAAAACATCCAGTGAGGGCCAATTTTCTTGATAGTATTCTTGGAAAAGTGTACTAGATAACATATTGAAAGTGGAAACTTTTAATGTTTGAAATGTTTTAAACAGTTTTTTTAAATGTAAAAAAAATATTTGAATGAAAGCAAAAAAATTGCCTATTGTTCAATATTCAAGATAAACCCTTTGATGTTTTGTTAAAAGGATTCACATGCTAGTGCTTAAACGGCAGGTATAAAATGTAAAGCAAAGTCTAGCGTGTCCAACCATCCATGTTTAGTCTCTCTCCTGAGTGTAACTATTTGGGAACAATTTCTTGTTCATTTCTTTTTCATTTATTAAACGATATTTTACAAACAATTCTGCATCTTCCTGTCTTATTTAATAACATATTGTGGAGGATTTTTCACACCTTTTCATTTTAATAGCTAAACTGAATTTTATCATAAAAATTCTTTCTTTCCTCCTGTTCTTTCTTCATCCCTCCCTCCCTCCTCTCGTCTTTTCTTCTTTCCTTTCCCTACCTTTCTCTCCCCTTCTTTTCCTGTCCTCCCTAACCTTTCCCTTCCTCCTTTCCCGCCTTTGTTTTAGAGTATATGCACATAAAAGGCTCAGAAGGTTATACATGGAAAAGTACATTGCTTTTCTGTGCCTGCCACTTTTCAGTTATCACTATTGTTTTCAGTTTCCAGAGCTTACAATACACATTTTGCAATCATGCACACACACACACACACACACACACACACACACACACACACTGTGCACCCACAACCTATGTACTCATATACTGTTTTTACAGATAGTGGCATAGTGGACACATCATTTTCTATACTTATGTTCCTTGACAGTCTATCTTGGAAATCAAGTCTTTTCAGTATTTATGGAGCTGCCTTATTCTTTTAAGTGGCTTCATAGTGTGCCACAGAAAAGATTTACTACAATTTATCTAATCAGTTTCCTATTGATGAACATATTGTTTCGACTCTTTTGCTATTACAAAAATGCTTCTGTGATTATCATTGTTATTATGATATTGAACATGTGTTTGAGTACATATGTAGGATAAATACTTAGAAATGGGATATCTATTCTTATTTTATAGATATTGCTGAATTACCTTCCACTGAGGCTACCACCAAATTATGCTTCCACCAAAAATGTATGGCAGTGCCTGTTTCCCCATTTACTTTGCAATATGATATTACCAAACTTTTGATCTTTGTCAGTCTGATGGGTGAAAGCGATAGCATCTCATTGCAAAACTAATTTATATTTTCTAAATTATGAATAAGATTAAGTATCTTTTCAAGTATTTAAATCCATTTACATTTAAATTTCTATGATCTGTTTGCACTTTTTTTTCTATTGGGTTTTAGTCTTTTTTAAAAATTATTTTTAAGGAAACCATGCTTTGTCTATTAAGTGTATTGGAAAAAACTTTTCTTAGTTTGCAATTTGCCTTTTGGTTTATTTTTATCATGTATTATTTCATAAATAAATTTTAATTTTGCTTTTTTCCCGCTTATGAATATTCCTAAACTGGGTTTTATCAGTATAGAGGAAAGACAGTAATTTTAGCAAATTATGTTCAAAATGACTCATCTTCCAGTGCTTTCATTTGCAAAGTTTTCAGTCACTTTATATGTGTCTATTACAGCAATATATGTTTGGATTATGCTTTCCAATTTAATCTGTATTTTTATTTACATATACTTACTTATCTCATTATATGTATTGATATGACAGATGTTTCTGGCCTTAGTTTATTCTATTATTTTACTTTTTGCTTTCTGTTTGTAACTTTTTTTGTAGTTTTGTATATATAAATAGCTTTTATATTTATTTTTAGTCTCTCTTGTGGTAGAATTTATAAATATATAATAATATGATGTACTTAATTATCCATTTATGCAGAGCATACCTAAAGTTTTCCTACTAAGAAAAGTGATGAAATTAGTATATTTCCTCTGTCTCCAACTACCTTCCTTTTCTTCATTTCAATATACATCATGCCTGATTATTATAGTTTTAATGCAACATCTAAAATATACTCACTTTCCATATCAACTTTAAAAATAGCTTTTGTCACCAGGATGAGAAAATAGGAATGTTTACACCATTTCCCAATTCCTCTCCACCGTTACCTATCAAGAATTATATGAGTATTTCTCCATGTAATAGTTTCCATTTGTGTTCTATTCTTCAAGTAGGATTTATCCAATTATTTTAGCCCTTGTTTTATCCCTTATCCACAGTAATATTAGTGACTCTCATTGCTGCTTCCAGGGAAATCTTCATTTTGTGGCTGGATGCACATTCTTCTTTTTTCCTGAGTAATTTTTCATTTCTCCTTTGTGTTACTATTTGTTCAGTCTCCTTGAGTCTACATTGAGCTTTTGTTTTATGATAATGGACTTGTCTCGAATGCTCAAAATTTGCGCACTTATATCCTAAGGGAAGGATTTTTCATCATTATCTTGGCAGTCTTTTTCTTGGATTTGTTTTTTCTCATTCCGGGGATTACAACAGAAAACATTCTTTTCCTTACCTAAGTTCTGAAACAGTTTATTATATTAATAAAAGAAAGTAACGAGGTATTTAGAAGACAAAACATCACTTTGCATTGACAAAAGTAATATAAGAGAAAGTGACTTATATTTATTGACAAGTGAACTTCCTAATAGGAGCCATTGAATTAGAGAAATTTACCTTAGAGTAGACTAACAGCATGGAGAACAGATGACATACTCACTTCCAAGTTGCCCATCTTCATCTTCCACACCCATCAATCCTGTTAAGTTATTCCTCATCCCCTGGGGAGTAATATAGGAGAGTGTGAAGAGAGGCAAGGGTGTGACCCAAGTGGGCTCCCACCACAAAGAGAAACATCAGGAGTGGAGAAAAAATGTTCCCCCTACCCACAAGGAATACTTGCCAAGTTTTTTCCTTTACCTTTTCTCTTTTTCCTCTAGTAGTTTTATAAATCTTATGGTATTAATATAAATTTTAGCTTATTAATCATCTTAGAATGAGACAAGTTCTTCCTGAACACAGCTGTTTGATTATGAAGGGAATGGGAAAAAGGTAAACACGGGGCTAGACAGAAATCTCTTCGGCTTACAGAGAAGCCTCTTTGGAAAAGGCTTGCAGTCTTGTGCGTTGTCTAGCAAATTCAGCCTCTCCTTTTCTTTCATTAATAAAAATTAGCTGCTGCAGGATTCTTTCTCACTCTGATTCACTGCCTGGGGCATGGTTACAAAGGTCTTCAACATTGCTTTCCTTGGCTGTCCCACAGGACACAGAAGGACTCCTGTGGTTGACCCCACATCTTGACCTTGTTGTTGCAGGCAAGGGGCTAGTTCATCAAGAGATAGGGATTTTTCCTCAGAGTTCGCCACTAACTTTGGAGTTCCAGGATTCAGCTTGAGATCTGCAGCCTCAGGCAACCTCTCTCACTGTCACTCTGGCAAATATTTACTGCACCTGGGAGTCCTTCTTCATGCATATATATAGAAGTTCACAGTAATATTTGTTTATATATTTCATCAAACGTACAACTTCTTTTCTGTGTTTCTTGCACAACTTTATTTTTATTGAGGTTTTCAAAAGGGGAGAAAAGGGCAGAGATGTATTTTTTTCCATCAAGTAAGAACTGGAAACCTTATTTTTTTTGATTAAAAATAAATGCATAAAAGGATCCCCATTTATATCCTAAGGGTAGAACTTCGTACATCTTTTATAGCTACAATGGTTCAGTAAGACTTAAAAATTCATATTTGGTATCAGTTTTTTCCTTTTACCAGTCTGTTTTGTATGCATGTGTGTGTGTGCATATACATATTTAGAAAAGTATACCAAGTATATATGTATATATGTTCATGTTTATTTATAAAAGTTTATAAAGTATTTGAAGAGAAAGTGTGAAAAATGGAAAAAGAAAAATATCTCTCTAATCTTATTTACCAAACAACAGTATTACTTTTTTATACATTATATTTTATTTTCTTGAATAGCCATCCATTGTTTTCTCATGTCAATTTTATGTAGTTACAATAGTATAAAAACAATTTTGAATCCCTTCAGTAAAAGTTAATACTACAAAATATGCATTTTCTATACTGTAAATGGATCTTCAAAGATATCATCATTTTCAATGGCTGCAATAAATTGTATCTAGTAGATATAATATTAAGTTTTAAATTTCCTTTTTCTTAGACATTTGCTTGTTTAAAAATTTTGTCACTGTGAGTAACCTCATAATACAGAACTTTTGTATCATTCAGAAGTTTGAGGCTGGATTTCTGTGGACCTGGTTTCAGTGTGGTGATTCTATTTGCCAATGAGCTACAAAGTTTGAAGCTCAAAATGATTAGAGTTGCATCAAATGGGGTTAATCGGTGCTACAGGAAGTCAGATGTCATGGCACAGCCATCACTTGAAAAAATCACTCTGAAAACTTGGAAGAAGGAGACACTGGCTCACAAGAGAAGACCACAGCTATTTCTTATAGGGTCCCCATCTTGTCAGAGAATGAGGGCAAGGTGTGAAGAACACTCAGGGAGTACTATCATCTATATTTCTGTAACTTTGGCAATATTTTGGAGAGTATTTTAGTATAACCCCCCAGAACTGGGATAATTGGGTTTAAAAAGTCTATACTATTTTGGTTTCTTTTGGGTAAATGATGCTGTGGCAGAGATAACTATTTGTCCGCCAAACATTGAATTCCCATTCCATAATGCAGTTGTTGCTGGGATTTCACTGCCTGTCCAGGGACTGCATTTCAAAGCCTTCCTCCTTCTTCTCACCTCCGGGTGGTGGCAAGTGACTAATTCATGCCAATGCAATATCAGCAGAAATGCTTAGCAAAGTGAAGCCTCCAAAAGCAAAGGTCCCTGAATGAGTGTGAGTTGCAGAACTTGGCCCCTTCCCTCCCCGCCCCCCAAGCCTGTTTCTGCTGTGGGGACTTTATGGAAATGAGAAATAAATATTTGTAATGTTGAGCTACTGAGAGTCTGGGATGTTAACTACACTCTTTTCTTTTCCTGGGCACAGGAAGACTGAATTTCCCAGCCTGCCTTGTCATTAGATTGAGACCATGTGACTGAGTTCTCAGAGAATTTTGGTGAGTAAAATGATTTGTTACTTAAGGTTGGAGACAAGAGTAAGCATGTGTTTTTCACGCTCTCCCTGTCTCATTCATATAGCTTGAAGAGAGTTATAAAATGGAAGCAGCCTAAATGCCTAAATCACTTATGAAGAAAAATCCACAACGGATTGCTGTGTGACCTTTATAAGACTGTAATGTGAATGAAAAATAAACATTTATTGTGCTAAGCCACTGAGATTTCAGGGTTTCATCATTGCAGCTATAAATGGCAATATACTGGCATGTACTAACTAATAAAATTGCCAAACACAGTGTGTGAAACTTGCCAAACTTCTGGTAATGACTCTGGGAAGTTATTTTTTTAATTCTATTAAAGACAGCTTTATACTTGAAGGAGCCAAAGAAAGGAGAGTCATTGAGTCATTCTTCAATTCTTTTCACATTATTCTCAAGCAAAGAAACCAAATTGCATTTGAAAAACCCACACATACAATCAATGAATGTGTCTGGCAGAAAGAATAACATCTCAAATAAGTCACTGGAATAGTTCCCTTGGTGTTCATACTGGGTATCAAGATAAACTATAGCCCATTTCCTTGTACGTGTATGTGATTTAATCTACAAAGATATTTATTTTTGATGCAAGAAATGTGAAAGAGCCACAAGAGGGCCAATATTCATTACTAGGGGAAGGGGACATAAACATGAAAAAATGGGTAAGGATGTTCATTCATTTTTTTCATTTGAATGACCTTTATTGTTTGGCCGCTGTTGGGCCCTAAACACAAGGTAAGCTTCCTTGTGGTAGATTCTGGTGAAGTTTGCTGTACTCAATCCCTCTGGACTCTGACTGCTTTCCAAAGTTGCAATGTGATTTTTTTTTTTTTTTAAGATTTATTTATTTATTTATCCCCCCCTTGCTGCTTGTGCTCGCTGTGTCCATTCGTTGTGTGTTCTCTCCGTGTCTGCTTATCTCCCTCTTGCTGTTAGGTCCTGCTGCATCAGCCCACCATGCCGCGCGGGCTGGCCTGCCCTCACAAGGAGGCCCCGGGAAGCGAACCCGGGGCCTCACACATGGTAAACGGGGTCTCTATCGATTGAGCCACACCTGCTTCCCTTGCAATGTGATTTTGTTGTTGTTATATAACCTGTGAGAAATTGCAAGGTGGCATTGGTGGGTTGTAAGAAAGTGCACCTGGAAACAAGATGTTAGATCCTGGTTACATAATTTGCTAAAGTCAGTTTTTGCAACTATATAAAGTAATTACGCAGGAGGTTCAGGGTTATGTGGCTGGGGGATACAAGAAGCCTGATGTAGACAAGCGGAACCTGAGGGATCACCCATGAGGAACTGGTTAGACTCTAAAAGTTGAGCTAACTCAAATTACTCCTATCAGCTATTTCTTAGTATGCTGAGAGCAAATCTTTTGTACTTTATAAAATAAACTGTAATTCCCATGGTTTAATGTGTTAAAATGTTCATTTTCTTAAAGCTCCCTACCCAGTCTTATGCAGAACTACCCCTCTCTACCCTACTATATAATTTATTGAGAACTTGGTCCTTAAAAGCAATATATACATAACTGGCTAGATCTTATTTGTCCATAGTGGAGGCAGATGTACTTCATTGTTCCATTGGAAGAAGTACTTTGCCAATTATCTGTGATCATTCCATTGATTGAAGTAATGGTTTTCATATTATTTTGAACCGCTTTCTTCAGCTAGGTATGAACCATCTCTTTGACGGAATACATAAGGGCAAGGCTGGATAGAATTGGGGTGGGCCAGAGACTGGCTGTAGTAGTCTGGATAACGGTCCCCAAGGATATACAGATCCTAATCCCCAGACACTATGAATGTTACCTTCTCGGGCAAAAGTGGCTTTGCACATGTGATTAAACTAAGGATCACGAGATGGGAGAATATCTTAGATTATCTGGGTAGGCCCTGAATGTAATCTCCAGTATGCTTGTAAGAGGGACAGGAGAGATTAAACATGAGGGAAGAATGCTATGTAATTATGGCAGCAGAGGTTGGAATAATGTGCTTAGAGATGGAGGAAGAGGCCACAAGCCAAGGGATACATGTGGCCACTAGACGCTGGAAAAGACAAGAGAACTGATTCTACTCCAGAGCCTCCAGAAAGAGTGTGGCTCTGCTGATACCTTGATTTTGGTTTAGTGAAATTCATTCAATACTTCTGGCTTCCAGAACTCTAAGAATTTGATTTCTGTTAAGCCACCAGGTTTGTGGTAATTACAAACAGTAGCTGCAGGACCCTAATATGCAGACAGCAGTAGTGTGTTTTACCAAAGTAGCAGTTAACATGTGTGAAATCTAGGGTGTGTGCAGAGCAGAATGTTAAACTCAGTAAGTCAGAAAAGGGAGTCAGAATGAATTGTAGAATATAGAAAGGCATTCAAAGTATTCATGCCTAGAAAACCAGGGATACTGCAATCTAGACAGATGATAGCAGGGAAAAGATTGGAAAGTAAATAAATGGACAGAATAGGGACCACTGTTGTTGCTGTAAGGTGGAAGATTTTCTTTCTTATATAATTAAAGTAATATGCATTCATAAAAGTTCAAATATAGAGGTGTATTGAGTAAAAATGGAATGTTTCCTTTACCACCACTATTCACAATTAATCCTACCTCAACCGTCACCTATTGCTATAAAAATGAGTAACAAACACAAAATCTCATTAGTGCATACAAACCAGCATTTATGTCTTGTTTAAAATTTTGCGGGCTACTTGGGGATGGATCTACCTCAAGCTGCAGGTCTTTGGGTTGGTTGAGATGCTCTGCTACATGTGTCTGTCATCCTTTTTGGACCAATAGGCAAGGGACATATTTTTTGTGGCAACTGGAGAGGCACAAGAGGGCAATACTTCACAGTGCACAAGTACATTTCAAACTCCTATTTGAGTCATCTATTAAAACTGACTGGCCAAAACAAGTCACATGGTCAAACCAAAGTTAGGGGCTGGGGAAAGGACTAAAGAATTACATAGTTAAGGGTATGGATAAAGGGAAGTATGGAGAATTGAAGTTAGCAATGTAATCCACAATGATCTGTCCCCTCACCCCAGTGATTCGTGTCCTTCACATATGCAAAATACACTCACTTATATCTCAAGATCCCAAAACTCTTATTCTAGCTCAGCATCCGACTTGAAGTCCAGTATCTCATGGTAAACATCATGTCCAAATGCCACTCTTTTTCATCTGAAATATGTGAATTTGCCTTCCTCATGTAATCAACATACAATGGTGGAACAAAAAAAGGATAAATGCAATAAATACCCTCATTTTAAAAGGGGAAGGATGGTAGGTACATGACTTTCTCCTGTCCATAATTATTCTGAAACCCATTGAGAAAGTGTTGACAGGTCCCTCTAGTCTGGGGCATGGGAGTTGACTCTATTTCCATTCCCTGGGAATGTTCATCCCTGTCCATGGTTTTACATGGAGCTCAGCTCCACCCTCTGAGACATCCTTTATTTTTCAATTTCCTCCTCAGCATTTTTTTTTTAAGCATTGGGAAATATATCCTTTTTGCTGTAGATTTTTTTTTGGCTTATTTCCTGCCTTTAGATTGTTGGTAGCCTACTGGTATTTTTATATCTTGAAATGTCTTTGTTCCTTTTAGTCTTGCCTGCAACCCTTTTAACAATACAGGTTCTCGAAACCTTTGTGGTTTTTTTTATATATTTGATCACAGTCAACCCAAAAACCACACCCACAATTCTTTCAAGATATGTCTTTCCCTCTACATATGTTTGCTTTCAGCATATCAAGGAGAATTTCTGAGTTGAAGCCCTTAAGATATTGATAAGTAATTTTTGTTCAGCTAAGAGAATCTATCAGGTACTATTTTGATTTTTTCACTCATAAGTCTTAAGAAAGTATATGACCATGTCTATATTAATTTGAAAATATGTGACTATTGGAGAGGCTAGAGAAAAAAAAGAGTTTTATTTTCAAACTCAGCAATTTCTGGTCTGTGTATATTTCATGATAAATTATGCTTTCAAAATGACTTGGGTTACAAATACAGGAATCTAGGTCTAGAGAATGGGTGCTCAGCCTTTAGCAATACTCTCTCTTATTTACTGTTCCATGTGGAATTAGAATTGTAATAGTTTGTTTTTTAAAAAAATCCCCTTGAGTTACTCTTTGTGATTGCACTGAATTCATATATATGTGTGCATATACATATATAATTTTAATTTTATACGACCAATACTTTACATATAAGAACATTAAATTACATATTTTCTTTATTTCCACTAGTAAAAATTTAAAATGTGGTTCATATGGCTCTGATCCACTTGCTGTTCTGTTTATTTCCAATTATTATTTTTTTTAGTTTTGTTTGCTATTGAAAATAGAAATTTGGGAGTTCCATTACCAGAAAGAAGGAATAGATGTACTTTTCCTTCTTCCTCCAGCTATGTACAGCTGAAAACCTTGAATCTCATGGTCCAACTATATACTGCATACAAGAAACTCACCTCACACAAAATTACATTGGTGAATTGAAAGTAAAAGGATAGAAAAAAATATACCATACAACATTAATCAAAAGAAAGCTGAACTACTATATTAATAAGAGCTGGAGAAGACTTCAGAGCACAGAAAATTACCAGTGACAGAGAGGAAATTACCAGTGACAGAAAATTACCAGTGACTTTATAATGATAAAGTGCCAATCTAGCAAAGAGACATGGAGATCCTAAATATGTATACACCAAATGACAGAGTCTCAAAATACATGACACAAAACTGGTAAAGTTGGAAGTGGAAATATTCAAATGAAAAATTATAATTGGGAACAGAACAACACAATCTCAGCAATTTTTACAACTACTACTAGACAGAAAATGAGCAAGGGTATATAAGAACTGAACAATACAATCAATCCACAGTGTCTAATTGACATATGTAAAAGGTGACACCCAACAAGAACAGAATATACATTTTTTCAAGTGCCAATGAAACATTCACCATGATAGGCCATAAACCTGATCCATAAAACAAAACTAATTTAAAAGAATTAAAATATTTCAAAGTATGCTGTCTTACCATTTGTAAGAAAACTAGAAATCAATTAAAAAGAGAAAACAGGAAAATCTCCAATTACTTGGAAATTTTTTTTAAAAGCTTCTAAATAATCTATGGATTGAAGAGGACATCTTAAAGAAAAGGAAATAAATAATAGAACTGAATAAAAATACAACATATCAAAACTTGTGCAACAAAACAAGAGCAGTGCTGAGATATATCACTAAATGCTTACAGTAGAAAGGGGGAAAGTTTTAAACCAATACTTCAAGTTTCCACCTCAAGAAACAAGGAAAAGAAGATTAAAATAAAGCCAACACAAGCAGAAGGAAGGACATAATAAAGACAAGAGCAGAAATCAATGAAACTGAAAAAAAAAAAAAAAAAAAAAAAAAAAAAACCATAAAGAGCATCAATGAAACAGCTTCTTTGAAAAGCTGTATAAAATTGACAAAACTCTAGCAAGATGGGCAAAGTAAAACAAACAGAAGATGCAAATTATTAATATTAGGAAAAATTGGTAGATATCACTATAGACCCTGCATATACCAAAAGGGTAAGAGAATATTATAAACAGCTAAATACACATAATTTTGAGACCTTAGATGAAATTGATCTGATCTTCAAAAAGGACAAACTATCACATCTCACTTAGTATGAAATAGATAATTTGATTAGCCCTATAAATACTAGGGGAACTTGTAATAAAAAAAATAATAATTTAAAAAAAGCCTCCTGGAAAAGAAATCTCCAACATGGTTTAACTGGAAAATTCTACTAGATATTTTTAAAAAAAAATAAACACCCATTCTACATAATATCTTCCAGAAAATAGAAAAGAACACTTCCTAACTGACTCTATAAAACCATTATATCCTGACACCAAAAGAAAACTATAGGTCCACATCCTTCCTGAATATAGATGCAAAAATTCTTAGCAAAACATTAGCAAATAGAATTCAGCAATATATGAAAAGAATTGTACACCATCACCAAGTGGGATTTATTTCAGGGCTGTGATGTTGGTTTAATAGTTGAAAATCATCCAGTATAATCCACCTTATTAACAACTAAAGAAGAAAAATCACATCATCATATTGATTAGCTCAGATAAAAGCATTTTACAAAATTCAACAATCATAAATACTAGGTAAAAACTGAGAACTTCCTCAACTTGATTAAAAATATCTACTAAAACCTACACACTTAACCACCTAACATGTCACTTAATGGTGAAAAACTAAATGATTTTCCCCTATGATTAACAAGAAGGCAAGTGTAGTGGTTTGGAGCTATGTACACTGTAAAAACATGTTCTTTAATTTAATCCATTCCTGTGGGTATGAACCCAATATAAACAAGACCTTTTGATAAGGTTACTTCAATTAAGGTGTGGTCTAACTCAATAAGGGTGGGTCTTAATCTTATTACTGAGATCCTTTATAAGCAGAATAAAATTCAGACAAAAAAAAAAAGAGAAAGCCACAGAGGAAGCAGCCAGAAGGTGAATATCAGTGGAACCTGGAAGAGAAGAGAGAGGCCACGAGAAGCTGCTATATGCATTGCCATGTGACAGAGTAGTCCAGGACCAAGGATCACTAGCAGTTAGCTTCAGAATGCCAGTTGCAAGAAGAAAGCATTGATTAATGACACCTTAGTTTTGGAATTTGCCTAGTCACAAACCATGAGTTAACATAATCCCATTGTTTAAGCCAACCCATTACAGGGTATTTGCTTGAGCAGCAAGGGAAACTAAATCACAAGGGTAACCACTCTCACTACTTCTATTCAACACAGTACTGGATCAGTGCAGTAAGTTAAAAAAAAAATGAAATAAAAGGCATGCATTTTGGAAAGGCAGAAATAAAACTGTCCCTATTTGCAGATGAAATAGCTATGTAAGAAAATCCCAAGGAATCTACTAAAAACTTCTAGAACTAATAAGTGATTTCAGCAGGGTTGCAGGATACAAGATCAACATTGCAAAATCAATTGTATTTTTATATACTATCAATGAAAATGTAGAAACAAAAATTATAAATATAATACCATTTCCAATCAGTTAACAAAACAAAATACTTGGGTGTAAGTATAACAAAACATGCAAAGAAGTTTTAAACAAATAGAGAGAATCATACCATGTTTATGGGTTGGAAAACTCAATTTAGTAAAGATGTCAATTATCCTCAGATTATTATGCACACTTAATACTATTCCTATAAAAATCCCAAGGTTTTTTTTTTCAAGGAGAGAGAAGATTATTCTAAAATTTATGTGGAAATGTAAAAGAACTAGAAAAACACACTTTTGAAAAAAAAAGAATGAAATTGCAGAAATCAGTCTCTTCATTTTCAATCCTTATTATATAGTTACAAAAATGAAGGCTTTGATATAAGTGGAAGAAGATGGATGCTTATTTCAATTCAGCAGAATAGAGAACCTAGAAATAACCCTACACTTGCATGAACAAATAATTTTTGAAAAGATGCAAAAGCAATTCAATGGAAGGAATATATTCTTTTCAACAAGTGGTACTAGAGCTATTGGTTATTCATTGGCAAATAAATAAACTTTGACCTAAATCTCAAACCTTATACAAAATTTAGCTCAAAATGAATCATAAATTTAAAGTTAAAATGCAAACTTATAAAACTTTTAGAGGAAAATATAAGAGAAAATGTTTGACATCTTTGGCTTCTTGAGGAGTTCTTAGATGTAACACTAAAAACATAATCCATAAAAGAAAAAAATGATAAATTGGACTTCATCAAAATTAAAAAAAAAATTTTTCTTTGCCAAAGACCTAGTTAAGAAGATGAGAAGACTAATTACAGACTGGAAGAAAATATTTGAAAATCACACGGTTGGAGAAGAACTCATATCCAGGATCTATAAAGAACAATTAAAAATCAACAGTTTAGAAACAAACCAATTATCAAGTAGGCAAAAGTCATGAAGAGATATTTCATTGAAGTGGATATACAGATGGCAAATAAGAACATGATAAACTATTTAAAATCATTAACCACTGGAGAAAAGCATTAAGACCACAATGAGATATCATTGCCCACCTATTAATGAATTAAAAATAGCAACAATACCAAATGCTGCTGAGGATATGGAGAAACTTTCTCTTTCATATAATGGGACCATATAATGGTATAGACACCTTAGAAAATACTTTGTCAGTTGCTTAAAAATGCTAAGCACACACCTCCAACCCAGCAATGATAATCCTGGAAATTGATCCTAGAGAATTGAAAGCTTAGTTCCATGTAAAAATCAGTACATGATTGCCCATAATGGCCTTGTTTGTAATGCACAATCCAATGCTCTACAACCCAAATAGGTAAACAAATTGGTAGATCCCTATCCTAGAATACTACTCAGCAATAAAAAGGAACAAACTATTCATACACGCAACAAATTGAATGTATCTCAAGGGCATTAACCTGAGTGATAAAAAGCCATTCTCAAAAGTTCGCATACTGCACGATTCCATTTATTTAACATTCTCAAAGTTATAGTGGGTTAGGGATGGTGAGGAGAAGGGGAATAGACGTGACTAAAAAGAGGTAGCCGGAGAGAGATGTTTGCGGTGATGGGATAGTTCCGTATCTTGATTGTGGTGGTGGTAACACAAATATACACGTATGAAATGACATAGAAATAAATACACACATTGCACGAATATCTATTTCCTTATTTTGTTACTGTACTATGGTTATAGAAGAGATAACCATTAGGGAAAACCAGGTGAAGAGGACAAAGCAAACTCTTTGTAACTTCCTGTGAATCTATAATTAACTCAAAATAAAAAGTGAAAAAATGGACATTAAAACTATATTTTGTAATTGGATATTGTTGGGGTGTAGGAAAGCTTCTGATTCTAGGATGAACACCTGTATCCAATTGTCTTACTATATTTTACTTGGGGCTAATTACTTTTCGTCATTTGATTGTCTCTTTTTTTTTTGGTGAATTAGAAATCATATTATTTAAAAATAATTATAGTTTTAACTTTTCCTTTCTAATATTTCTCCCTTTACTTATTTTTTTCTTTTCTTTGCAGCATTTGTTGACATTAAATACAATGTTGAAAGGCAAAAGAAGTATCAGGCAATCTTGTTTTTTTCCTTGATTTTAATAGGCATTATTTTCATTTTTTTACCACTAAGTATCATGCTTACTAAGTATGATGATTCCCTATATCATATTAAAGAAATTTCCTTTTTTTCTTTATTATATTTGATTTGGCACAGTATATAGCCAATCTTTTAAAATTTACACTGTGTACTATGACTCTTAAGCCTTAAACTTATTAACTAAATTGGCTAATTATAGTAATTCAGATAAATTTGTCCATTTGTATTATTTTTCATGTTTTCATAAAACAAAGGCACATAGGATAGATTCAAACTGATGATTAGGCAAATATATTTCAATATCTCATAGAATGTGATTTATTTCCTAACCTGTGAAGAAAATCCCTTTTATGTCATCAGTACCTTGTGACCTGTAATGTAGTTTAATGTGTGCAAATGAAGATGCTTGACTCTTCTAGCATCTCCTGTGAAACAAGAAATCTATTGTCCTGAATCCTCAATCCTGATTTTATTGCTAATTTAATCAAATCAATAAATAACTTAGTATCTTGGCTTTTCCATCCGTAAAATGGGAATAATTTCATCTTTCTTTGTACATCTCATAAGGCTATTGTGAAGATAAAGTAATATTAGCAAGAGAAGAAAGTTCTTTATAAATGAAAGGTATTATTGATATAACTTTCATCATAGTTAAAATGATTTTTAGAGAATGAAAGTAATCTTGGTTTTCAGGCTTGATCATTCCTTTCGTAGCTGAATAGATACCGTCTTTGAGGGTTAGTATATCTACCTAGATAAGCAGACGTAAATGGAGACTATTTGCTCAAATATCTATGATACAGTCTCCATTGCTCTCTACCTTTCTGGTATTTCTTGGGCCTTCTTGCCTTGCCCTCCTTCAGGTTTTCTCTAAGAATCTTTTTGCCTCCAAGCAGTTTTCTAGCGGGAAGCCACAAGTTACCTTGTTTATTGAGAGTCAGTCAATTGGACTCAGGACTTCAAATGAATCTTACATAGAGTCTTATATATAGGTATTATCTTCCATAATTTGTTGTCTTCTTACGTGTTGATAGCCTTCTCTACTTGAACAATCCCATAAATTGGCCTCTGAGCCTCAGCTGGCTAGAGTTGCTATAGAATTAAGTCTTTGGACTTTTATATTGATGACTGTAAAACTTGGCTTGCTCTGATGCTATCTAAGACTTTATATAGTGTGAGGATGCCCTGGCCAGGGGAAACATTTTTCTCCATTGACATTGTCTCTTAAATACTAGTGATTCAACACAGATTTTAATTTGCCTTTCAGATTCATGGCAAACGCAAGTTGAAATATACTGCTTAGTGCTGTCCATCCATCTCTTGGAAAGCACAAAGAAAAAAAGGAATCACAGCAGTCTAAGATTTATGTGAGAGTTTACACACCTATTGCAAGAAATGCTGACTTTCATGTATTTCTTGGCAGTATTAACTCTGCTGGTCTGATAACAACTTTCCCTCTACCTATTATCCAGCCAAGGACTTGACTCTAATAAGCTTATTAAACTTATTAAATAAAATTGCTAATTATAATAATTCAGATAAATTTGTCCATTTGTATTATTTTTCATGTTTTCTAAATCTCAAGTTCCATGGGCAGCATTTTTACCTGATTCAATTAAAGCACATAAAGGTCAAGGATTGGTGTCAGTTTACAGGCCCAGCAAAAGCATTTGAATAGGCTTTTAACCATATTGAAGAAAGATCTGAAGTCAATTTCTGCTGAATGGGCAACAGATCTTATTGGGAGAAAAAAATTGAGAATAAATCTAGAAAAAAAATAAAAGAGGGAAAGAAACAACCTTCTTTGATCCTATTCTAACTCAAGGGTTCTTTCTGTCAAACCTGGGAAGAAGAGCAGTGACATGCAATTCTTAAATATGGAGTTCTGGGAAAGAGAGTGCATCCGAATGACTGAAAGTCACCCCTGTGGACATACTGTTCTCTTAAGATTAAGATCTGGTTATTACAGCAATTCTGTTAGCAATATCCTATTAGTAAATATGCTCATCTCTACAACAGGCCAACGTTTCTGTTTTGAAAATAATCTTTACTTCCCATGAACTCAAAGGCTGAAAACACGTAGATATAAGAAATGTGAACGATATTTTGCTTCATGTTTTATTCAGACTCTTAGGAAAAGTTGTTTCACCTGTGAAGATGAGGAAAAGGTGGAAACTCAATTGATAGCTCCCTATTCACATCGGGCCTCCCAACCTCTCTGCCTCTCTTTATCACCACTACCTGGCCCTGCCTTTCTCCCCAGGTTTGATGTGAAACAACTTTAGAAGCTATCAGAAGCCATTGTAAAAGGAGATGATGTGCTGATTTCAAAGGACCAGTGCCATATATGGACAGGCCTTGCCCACAGGTCGTTGATATTTTCACTGGAGGCCCATCACTCACACACCTTGGAACTATAATCAGTATGGTTGTGGCAAGACAAGTGACATACAGGCTCTCAGAAGTTCCATTAGGCCCCTCTTACTCTCCTTAGTTTCTTTTCTCTTCCTCCTTCCCCCTCTCTCTCCCTCTCTCCCTCGGTTGTACCTCCTTTCCTCCCCCCTCCCCTCCCCTCCCCTCCTTTCCCCTCCTCTCCCCTCCTTTCTTTCCTTCTCTCTCTCTCTCTCTTTCCCCCTCTTTCTTTTAAATTAATAGACTTTATTTGGGAGCAGTTTTAGATTTATAGAAAATTGAGCAGAAAGTACAGAGCTCCCAAATATCCTCTCCCCCAATTCCTCTCAGTTTCCCCTCTTATTAACATTTTGCAGTAGTGTGGTATATTTGTTGCAATTGATGAACCAATATTGATACATTATTATTAACTAAAGTCCATAGTTTACATTAGGGCTCACTTTGGTTTGTACAGTTCTATGGGTTTTGACAAATGCATAATGTCATGTATTCACCATCATACAGAATCACTACACTGATATAAATAGCGCCTGTGCTCCACCTATTCATCCTTCCTCCTTCCCCCTCAACTTCCCACCCACCCTGAGCCCTTGCAAACTGCTGATATTTTTTACTTTTTCTATATTTTTGCCTTTTCCAAAATGTTATCTACTTGGAATCATACAGTATGTAGCCTTTTACTGCTGGTTTCTTTCACTTAGCAATATACGTTTAAGGTTCCTCCATGTCTTTTTGGGGCTTGATAGCTCATTGCTTTTTAACAATAAATAATATTCCCTTGTATGGATGTACCACACTTTTTTTATCCATTCACCTATTGAAGGACATCTTGGCTGCACTCCTTTCATTTGTTAGAGCTCTTTTCTTCTACCAGAATTCTTAGCCCTCTTGCAGCATATCCTCTTTCTTTATGGAAAGATTTCTTTTTAATATAGAATATCAATAATGCTTTTTCCATTGTGTATGCTCCCAAAACTGTTGGTTTAATTTTTACTGTTTTTGACCTTGTTTTAATGAATGGTTCAGCGAATTCAGCCCAATAATTGATATTTAGAGACGCTTCCCTTTACCTCAAATCCCGCTCAAGATCTCCCTATTGCAATCTTGAATCTTTTGATCCTTGTGGCTACTTACTGATTAAATCATATGTATTACTTTTGCTTTTCTATTTCTTTTACAACTCTCTGCCTCTTTCTTGCTTGCTTCATTTTATATCTTGTTTTTTTTTTTTCCATTGTCTTTGCCCTGCTACTTTTAAAATTCAAGTTTATTTGTATTTTCCACTTTTTCTTCTCTCTCATCCTAGAAACAAGGCATATGTGAGAACAGTGAGAGGTATTTATTTTTCTCCTAGGTGAGAGAGAAAATTGCATTATAAAAATATTCCATTTTGTATGCTGATCAAATCAGAGCCTTATTGTGAGAGAGGAATGGATGTTTAAGGAAGAGAGTGTAGATCCAGTATGTGAGAAATTGTGGGTCATGGAGAGAGAGATTTTAACAAAAACCAATTTTTATTTTCATGGCATGAAATGTGCTACTTATTCTCCCCTCTGTAACATGCATATGAAACCACATACACTTATAAATTAAAATTATCATTTTCCCAGGGTTATGAGGTTTTGAAAGTTAATGAACTTTGAACTTTGGTGGTGGTGGGGTGGTGGGTAGAATGATAGTGATAGAGGAAGCAGTGGTGACCAGAGGTGAGGAAATGGATTTGGGCACTTCTCTGTGAAATATAATTTTATCCAGCATCTCTGATTGAGCAGAACAAAAGCATTGGCAAAATGTGTTTCCAGATGATTTATGAACATGACTGACTGCCAGCACTGATTTGGCACTGTGTAATCCCACAGTACAGATGCTGCCATCTCTTTGGGCAAATATGTATGCTGATGGGAGGGGAAGAAACAAAGAACTGATTTCTATGTTTGTAAGTTTCTTTCCTGTGGAGAGTTCAGAGCACTTGGAATTGATGAACGATGTGGCATTTGGCAAGATGGGGCACTCTCCCTTCAGGGTCAGAAGCATCCCAGTGGGTTATCCTGAGTGTGGGTTGCTATTAGCAGCTGTGAAGGTTGTCATGCAAGAAGCAGTGAGCACATTCCTCAATTTAAAGTTTTCTGGTGAGACTTTCTCTACATGGTTGCCAGTCTCCAACAGTCCCCGTGCCACCCAGCACTGGCCCTGAGTAATGAGCCATGTTTGGTGTGTTCCCTGGACTATAGACCCATTTACAAAAGTTAAGCAGGATTTGGTGGGGTTTGGTCCATGTTTCTAAAAGTTATGTCCATTCTTCCATTTTAGTTCCTACTAAATTAGTTCCTTTGCCTTACTGGAGAGTGGGCAGTAAGGGGAAGAGCAGCATTGGCACTTGTGGTCAACAATGTTTAAATTTTCCTCACACAGACTACCAAATGAAGACTGATTCAGATTCTGTGTGTGTATGTGCGTCGGTGTTTATTTGTGAGGAGCGCTTTAAAAACGACTGATTCTAAGGCCTTATAACAGATCTATTAAATCACAATTGCTGGCCTGTGGGGCCTGGGCACTGGTATTTTTAGAAATTCCCCAGGTCATTCTAATAGTGTCCTTCTGAAGCGGTCCCAGCAGGCCGTGTCCTACACCCTGGCCTAACTCAGTGGGGAGGTGGACTGAACAGTGCCAGAAAACTCCGGAAAGGTAAGGCCCCGGGTGCCAAGTCCTCAGTCAGGCCCATCTCCAGAAGGAAGAGGAGGCTGATCACCTCCTGAAATCTCAAGTACCGAGATTCCAGAATAGGGCAATCCCTGTGGGAGGGACTGCATAACCTCTGAGTGACTGTGTGAGTGAGTGAGGACAGCAGAGGCTTGCGTCTGCCGTACCAGTCTGTGACTCCAAAGCTTTATACTACGGAGCCCGCGTGGGCCCTAACCTGTTTTCCATGGCTAGGTCATACGGCATAACGGCCACCCTGAACTTTACCCGGGCGCCTTAGCTAAGACAAGCCTAAGTTCTCGCGAGTGACGCGGACAGGCGGGCATCAGAGTGGCCTCGAAAGAGGTGACCCCTTCCCTTGTCTGTCTTGCACCACCGACGCAGGGTATGGGCTCATCACAGTCAAAACCTGCCGTCTTAAACTGCATGCTCAAGAATTTCAAGAAGGGTTTTTCCAGAGATTATGGCATCCGGATGAACCCCAGCACCCTCCGAAGCTTATGTGAAGTAGAGTGGCCCACTTTTGATGTTGACTGGCCCTCGGAAGGAACCCTGGATATAGCCAGGGTCCATGCAGTGTGGCTGGTGATCACAGGAACTCCTGGCCACCCTGATCAGTTTCCCTACATCAACTCTTGGTTGGAGGTAGCCCAGACTCTGCCCCCTTGGGTTCGATTGTGCATTGGAAAAAAGGGACAGAGCAGGGCCTTGGCTGCACAGGGAACGAGGCTCTGGAAGCCAGTCATTCATCAATGGTCCTCAGAGGAGGACCCACCACCACCCTCACCGCCATATGCTCCAGCCGCTCTAGCCTCTCCTCCTATCCTGGGAGTGCAGGCAGATCTCCCAGAAACACCTCCACCTTCGGTTTCTCCTCCTAGCCTGGGAGTGCAGGCAGATCTCCCAGAAACACCCCCACCTTCAGTCTCTCCTCCTAGCCTGGGAGTGCAGGCAGATCTCCCAGAAACACGTCCACCTTCGGTCCCTCTGGGAACAACAGCCCCTTCTGAGGAAAGTCCTGCAACCCCACTGGCAAGGAGGTTCCGGTCGGCACAACCTGCATTACAGATGCCCCTCCATGAAACACAGGGTCCGGCCCAGATTGGCGAGAATGGGGCCATCCAACCTGGGAAGCCTGTATTATACTAACAGCCCTTCACAACTACAAACCTCTTAAACTGAAAGCACCACACTCCCTCCTACTCGGAAAAGCCCCAGGCCCTTATTGATTCCATAGAATCCATTTTCTAAACCCATCGTCCTACTTGGGATGATTGCCGCCAACTCGTCCTGACTTTGTTTAATACGGAGGAGAGACGACGGATTCTGACGAAAGTCCAAAAGTGGCTGCAGGAACAGGCCCCTACTGGCGTCTTAAACCCGGAAGACTGGGCAAGAGAAGCGGCACCAGAAGCCCAACCGAACTTGAGCTAAGACTTCAACACTGCTCAGGGACTGGCTGCACTCCAGCAATATTGGGAAGCACTCTTCCGAGGGGTCCGAGAGGGGGCAAAATGACCCACAAACATGACAAAAATGACTTTAGTTACTCAAAAGCCTGATGAATCTCCAGGAGATTTCTATGAATGGCTTCGCGAAGCCTTCAGAATCTACACTCCTTTTGACCCAGAAGCTCTGGAAAACCAGAGGATGGTGAATGCTGCCTTTGTTGCACAGGCAGCAATGGACATTAAAAGAAAGCTCCAAAAATTAGAAGGGTTTGCGGGCATGAACATCTCTCAACTACTGGAAGTCGCCAACGAAGTATTTGTCAGTCGAGACAAAGCTGTCGAACTAGAAGCCAAGAAGTGAATAAAACATCAAGCCTCCCTACTGACAGCAGCCTTGGGAAATCCTGACTGCAGCAGATGAGAAGGGCCACCTCAAAAAGGGGGGACAAGCACCAGAAGGTTGCCCCTGGCCAGAGACCAATGTGCTTACTGCAAAGAAAGTGGACACTGGAAAAATGAGTGTTCCCAGAAGACTCAGGCACATAGAGGGAATATCCCTAAAGGGAAATACCGACCTGAGCCCCAAGACCATCTGATCGGGCTGGCAGGGCTCAACCCTGTATAGGGGCAACTGGGCTCACTGGAACTTGGCCCCCATGAGCCCATGGTCAAACTACAAGTCGGGGGCCAGTCAATGACTTTCATGGTGGACACTGGTGCTGAACATTCTGTAGTCACAACCCCCGTTGCCCTCTTTAGTGGAAAAACCGCTAATATCATAGGAGCGACTGGGGACCAGTCAAGCCAACAGCCTTTATGCCAGTCAAGAACTTGCTAGCTCGGTGGCCATAAAGTGACTCATGAATTTCTGTACCTGCCTGAATGTCCAGTTCCCCTGCTTGGTAGGGACCTCTTACCCAAACTGGGAGCCCAGATTACCTTCAAACCTGAAAGGCCAGCAAGCTTAAACCTCAGGACTAGCCTCACTCTCCTCGTCACTGTGCCCCGAAGCAAAGAATGGAGGCTTCATGTGGAAAAAGTTCAGGTCAAAATCTGGAAAAACTGCTGGAACTTTTCCCCCAGGTCTGGGCAGGGAAAAAACCCACTGGGAATGGCATGGAACCATGCACCCATCATCATCAACCTGAAGCCTGGAGCAGTCTCGGTCCGGCAGAGGCAGTACCCAATCCTCCGCGAAACACAATTGGGCATAGTCGCCTGAAGAGAGAGGGGATTCTAATTGAATGCCAGTCACCTTGGAACACCTCATTATTGCCAGTAAAAAAGCCAGATGGGACCGGATATCAACCAGTGCAGGATTTACAAGCCATTAATAATGCCACTCTCACCTTACATCAGGTTGTTCCCAACCGGTACACTTTGTTAGGACAGCTGCTGCCTGAAGCCATGTGGTTCACTTGCCTGGACCTGAAAGCTGCCTTCTTCTGTCTGCAGCTGCCCCCCACCAAGCCAGCCTCTGTTTGCCTTTGAATGGGAAGATCCCAAAACCTGGCAGAAAACTCAGCTAACCTAGACCCGGCTCCCACAGGGCTTCAAAAACTCCCCTACCTTTTTTGGGGAAGCCTTGGCAGCAGATTTGGCCACCTACCCCCAGGAAAACTGCAGGTGTGCCCTCTTACAATATGTAGATGACCTCCTACTTGCCAGTGAAATGGAAGAGGACTGCTGGAGAGGAACCCAGACTCTCCTACAAGTTCTAACACAGACTGGGTACAAAGTGTCTTGGAGAAAGGCCCAGATCTGTAAAACGGCAGGTCAAGTACCTGGGGTTCAGCATCATACAAGGGCGCTGGACGCTCGGACCCAAATGAAAGAAAGTGATTTGCACCATCCCTACCCCCACCACAAAAAGAAAGCTTCGCGAGTTCCTCGGGGCTGCAGGGTTCTGCTGCATCTGGATTCCCGGGTTTGCAGCCATGGCTGAGCCCCTTTACGAAGTTCTGGTGGGTCCAGAAAAAGAGCCTCTTGCCTGGGGAGAAGCTCAATAGGGGGCCTTTCAAAACATCAAAAGACAACTCTGCCGAGCCCCTGCCTTGGGGCTCCTAGATGTAACTGGAAACTTTAACCTGTTCGTGCATGAAAAGAACAAAGTAGCATTGGGGGTTCTCACACAAACAGTCAGCCCCTGGCAAAGACCTATTGCTTACCTCTCCAAGTAGCTGGACTCTGTGACTGCAGGGTGGCTGCCCTGCCTGAAAGCCTTGGCAGCAACCATAACCCTCATCAAAGAAGCTGACAAATTAACTCTCGGACAGGCAATTCATGTTGTGGTGCCACACTCAGTCATTGCCCTAATGAACTCACACGGGCCTCGGTGGATATCAAATCCCCGGCTCGCACATTACCAAGGTTTACTCTGTGAAAACCCCAGAGTGACAAGAGAAACAGTGCGCAGTCTAAACCCCTGCCACCTTTTTGCCAGATGAGGAAGGGGCTCCTGAACATGACTGTGTTGAAGTGACTGAAAAAGTTTATGCCAGCCGCCCCAACCTCCAAGACAAACTGCTCCCTTCCCCAGATCAGACACTATTTACAGATGGGAGCAGTCTTGTTTAAAACGGGGGAAAACTTGCTGGATATGCAGTCACCACTACCGAACGGGTGGTAGAAGCAGTGCCTCTACTGCGGGGATGGTCTGTGCAACGGGCAGAACACTGGGTGCTGGTCCGAGCCCTGCAGCTAGTTGCCGGGCAAGTGGTAAACATTTACACTGGCTCTAAGTATGCATTTTCTACATTTCATATCCATGGAGCAATTTATAAAGAAAGAGGTCTCCTAACCGCAAGGGGAAAGGAAATCAAAAACAAAGAAGAAATCCTCCAACTGTTAGAAGCAATCTGGAAACCAGACAAAATCACCATCATCTACTGCTGGGGACATAAGAAAGGTAGGGATATGGTAGCTCAAGGAAACAGGCTAGCCGACAAAGCAGCTTGGCAAGCGGCTGAAGGAACCCATGGAATACTAGTCCCAGAATTAACACCACAGCTGTCCCTCTTAGGACAAAAGACTGATCAACTAAGCTATACCCAGGAAAAACAGGAGTAGGCTAAAAGAGAAGTGGGAAGCCAAACCCCCAAAGGAACTTGTCTGCTCCCAGATGACCAGATTTTTGTACCAAAAGGAGCCGCTCATGCCCTCATCCAGTGATACCACCAACTCACCCACCTAGGGAAAATTGCGCTAGAAGTCTTGCTTGGGAGATACCACTATATAGCCTGGCTAACTTCTCTCTGTGCCACCATCAGCAGCCAGTGCCAAGTTTGTGCCAAAAACAACCCCTTGCAGGGCCCCCATACTCCAGCAGGTATCCAGCACACGGGAACGGCCCCCTTCACAGAAGGGAAACCAAGTCA
>JAQZBX010034664.1:0-18009 GCA_029593785.1 Cabassous unicinctus | reverse complement strand
AATTTATTTATTTATTCATTTTTAATTTGTTATTTCATTGAATTTATTAAGGATATTTGTTTGAACATCTATGGTTTTATTTCTGTGAAGGTTTTTTTGAACAACAAATTCAATTTTGAAGGTATATATATGGCTATCCAAGTTATTTCTTTGTTCTTAAATGAGCTTTGGTAGTCTGCACATTTTACAGAATTTGCTTATTTCATCGAAGTTGTTCTTTCTTTATTCTTGATATTGTTAATTTATTTCTTTCCATTTTCCTCCTTGGTCAGTCTAGATAGAGATTTTAATTTTTTTCTATTTTCAATTTCATTGATTTTTGCTTTCTTTACTGTTTCCTTTTTTCCATGTGTTATGGATTTAATTTCTCTTCTTTTCATAGTATCTTAATGTACCTTAGGTTATTGAATTTAGGCCTTTCTTCCTTTCTCATATAAACGTTTAGTGCTACAAACGCTTGTCTAAGTACTAATTTAGCTGTATCTAACACATTTTCATATATTGTCTTTTCATTTTCATTCCATTCAAAAATGTTTTCTAATTTCCCTTCTGAGTTTTTCTGTGACCCATGGATTATTTAGAAGTATTTCCAAATGTTTGGATATTTTTCAGTTGTCTTCCTATTGTTGATTGCTAGTTTAATTCTGTTATGGTTGAGAATATGCTATATTTGATTTCAATATATTATATTGAAATATTACAAATTTTAACTATATTAAATTAATTGAATTTTGTTTTTGTGTTCTATCTTGGTCAATGTTCCATGTACCCTTGAAAGACTATGTATTCTTCTGTTGTTGAGTAAAGTATTTTATAATTGTCAGTTGGTTGATAGTGTTGTTCAGGAATTCTATATTCTTACTCATTTTACCTCTACTTGTTCTATTGATTTGCCCATATATATATATATATATTTTTTTTTTTTTTCAATTCTATCAGTTTTTGTTTTATGTATTTTCCAAGTTTGGTTTTAGATTCTTGCACATTTAGGATTGTTATGTGTTCTTGATAAATGGATCCCTTTATCATTTTGCAGTGTCCCTCTTTATGCCTGGTAATATTCTATGTTCCGAAGTCCACTTTTTATGATATTAATATAGTCATGGCATTTGTTTCATTATTATTATTTATAGTATCTTTTTCCATCATGCTTTAAAATCAATGTCTTTATATTTAAAATTTCTTTTCTGTGTACAGTAGATAGTAGAGTCTTGCTTTAATATCCATTCTGACAATCTCTATAGTTTAATTGGTGTGCTGAAACCATTTACATTTTAATATAATTTTATATTGTTGGTTTAAATCCACTTTCTTTTTATCTGTTTTTTAAATTCCTCATATTTTAATGTTTCCATTTTATTTACTTTGGGCTTATTAATTGTACTTTTTCTGTGACTCTATTTTGTCCTCAATTAGACTCTTTGATATTGTACCATAGCTTTTGTGTGCTCAATCCTGTTTGTTTGTTTTCCCTTGTTCATCTTCTTCAATTTGGATAATTTCTATTAATGTTCTTTTGAATTGACTGATTCTTTCCTTATCTGTGTCAGATTTGCTGATAAGTTCATCAAAGGAATTCATCATCCCTGATTTTTTATTTCTAGCATTTATATATATTTTTTTACCCTTTAACATTTTTTCTTTATTTTTAAAGAAGTTTTAGATTACATAAATGTTACATTGAAAATATGGGGGATTCCTGAATACCCCAAACCTCCCCCCCACACACACACACTTTCACCCATTAACAACATCTTTCAGTAGTGTGGCACATTTGTTAAAATTGATGAACACATATTGAAACATTGCTACTAGCCATGGCCACTGGTTCACATTATAGTTCAAACTTTGCACTGAACAATTTTATAGGTTTTGAGAAAATGTATAATGGTCTGTATCCATCATTGTAATATCATTCAGAACAATTCCAGCATCCCCAAAATGTCCCATGTTACTCCTATTCTTCCCTCTCCGTCCCCTCAGAACCTCTGATGACTACTGTCTTTCTATCAGTGTTACAAGTCCTTCTTTTACTAGAATAATAATAAATCTACTTTGGTCCATAGTTACATTGCCCCTTTATGTTTGTTCATTCTTTAATCCTGAGGATTTTGGTATATGGTAATGCCCACTTTGCTTTAGATTGAGAGGAAGTTTAGATCTCTTGGGGCAGATGGATGAAACTGTCTTGCTTGCAGTTGTAGATTCTCTCTGTTTTTTGGTATGGGCATTGTCCAGCATCATTCTTTTGTTTGTTGTCCTGGGTGAGTCCAATGAACTAGAGAGTAGGTGTTGGCTGCAACTCTGCTGAGATTCAGGGCTCAACCAGCAAATGAACAGCCTGAGGATTTAAGTTTCTGGGATGTATATTTAACAGGTATATTCCTAATTATAGGTTCAAATAAAAGGAGCAGAAGACCCTTGTATAGGGAAAGTATAAATGAGTCTAACTCTGACACATTTGGGAGATGGGGTATCATATATTCCAAGGGAAGACATACCAGTGGGGTGCCAATTTTCTGGGGTTATCTTCCCTACCTATAGTGTCTAGATATCTCTAGAGCCTTCAAGAGCACCCCTCCTTGAGGTACTATTTACAGTGGCAGTCAGTGAGATCCTACTGAGATGTGCATAAGAGTAACCTCTGGAATGAACTCCCAACTCACTTTGAAATCTCTTAGCCATAAAAGCTCATTTGTATTTAATAATTCCCCCTTTTGGTCAAGGTCTTTTTCCAAATGCATCACTCTAGGCACTTGGTAATAATCCCTTGGTGCCAGGGAAGCCTGTTCACAGGAGTCATGTCCCACACTGGGGTAGGGGGTGGAGTAAGTGAGCTTATATGTTGAATTTGGCTTAGAGAGAGGCCACATTTGAGCAATAAGGAGGCGTTCAGAAGGTGGTTCTTAGGTAAAATATGTTACTAGTCTAAGTTTTTCAATTTCACAAGGATAAGGTTCATAATTACAAGCATCAATATCAAGGGCCTGGCATGCTGTTCTGTCCTCCTTCGCTTGGTACTGCCCATGAACTCTAGAGATTCTTGCCACTCTATTAGGGAATGTAGTAGGACACCCCAGGATGGGAATTCAATATTCAGTCAGTTATCGTGTGGGTCTCCACCCACCAAGACAACACCCCATGACCACATGAACATATTCATATTCCATAGAGGCGTGCCCCAGGTGCACTCTTCCCCACACATACTCCCATCACTGATACCCTGCACCAGTGATCCTCCCCTGCCACAGATGCAACCTTTCTGCAATCCCAAATCTCCCCAAAAACAAAGCCAAAAAATTTTTTTTTTGCATTGTGCCTTTCATCACCATAAGATATGTTATATTTTATGTATATTGACAGTTTCTTCTGTATGTTCCCCCAGTATCTTAATTTTTTTTTCACTTTATTTTCAAATAAGCTTTAGGTTACAGAAAAGTCACATAGAAAATATAGGGGATTCCCATATACCCCCCTCTGCCTCTCACATTTTCCCCTATTAATAGCATCATATTTGAGTATGGTACATTTGTTACAATTGAAAAGCAAATATTTGAAACATTGCTACTAACCATGATCATTGGTTTACATTATGGCTTACATTTTGCACCATACACTTTTATAGGTTTTGACAAGATGTATAATGGCCTATATCCGTCATTGTAAAATCATGCAGAACAATTCCAATGCCCTAAAAATTAACTATGTTCCGTCTAGTCTTCCCTCCCCCTCTCCTCAGAACCTCTGGTTACCACTAAGTTTCAACTTTTGAAGAATAAGGTTCATAGTTACATATGTTAACATTGAGGGCTTGACATAATGGTCTGCTTTATTAGGCACTGTCTATGTACTTGAGAGATTCTTGCCCGTCTATTTGAGAACATAGCAGGACTCCCCAGGATAGGAGTTTAATATTTTCTTGTTTATTGTGTATATCTCCACCCAGTGAGATAACACCCTATGACAAGATGAGAACATTCGTATTCCATAGACGTATGCCCCAGGTGCATGCACCCTTTCTCACATATCCCCCCACCACCAACACCCTGTACCAATGACCCTCCCCTGCCATATTTGCCAAAAGAACATTCCCACCATTATAGTTTTAACCACAGGCCTACACATCGCTAGAGTTCACCTGTTCCTTCCTCCACCCTTCCCCCGCGGTTCCATGGATAGTCCAAACCACGCCCCACCCTGCTCACCCTCACATCCAGCACTGTCGACCCCACTCACATCCCTGCACCACCATCACCCCCCTCTGCTGCCAAACTACCCCCATCTACTTTATCATAGGTTTTGTCCATATTGAGCATTGGCTCTCCATACTCTACTTCCTTTCTGTCTCCTTGTAGCCTATCTTCCAGACTCTGTCTCTGGGAGTCTGCTCAATATGCTTTGATTCTTTTTTATTGTTTCCATCTCTGCTTAAAATCCCCATCTGTTCATGTATGCTTTCCATCCTTCCTACTAGAATTTTTAGCATACGGATTATATTTATTTTAAAGACCCTGTCTGATAGTTTTGACATGTGGATTATCTTGAGTCTGGTTCTGTTGATTACTCTATCTTTTCACAACAGGCCTTTTTTTTTCTTAGTTTTTTTAAGAGTCTCATACATTTTGGTTTAATGCCAGACATTGGTAGGCGAACAGTAGAGACTGGGGTGAGAGTAGTATTTTATGCCCAGAAATCTGTATGCCCTTCTTTTTGTCAGGCAGTTAGTGTGGGGTGTTCAATCAATCTAGAGAGTGGTTGAATTAAGTTTTAGGTTTTTGTTGTCATTGTTACCTTCAGTGCATCACAGTCTTTGAATTCCTCCAGCAGCCAACTTCCATTAGCTGGAGTTTTTTTTTCCTCACTGTTTCTGCTCCACCCTCTGTTTTCTGCAGTCCCTCTATGCCTATGCCATATAGGAGGTTCTTTTTCTATTCTCTTGCCTTTTCCCCAGAAGTTGGTTGATATTACTCAATACTAGGCTTATGGTGGTGGCAGGGGTTTCTCAGTTCTGCTGGTCCAGCCTCATTCTTTGGCATACTGTTTTGGCTTGTCGTCATGGGTGGGGCTTCTCAGTGTTCCTTACTATTATCCCTCTTCGCAGCCAAAATGCCTTGTATCTGTGGCAGCTCTTAGGCAGGAGAGAATTTCCTGTCCCTCCCCAAGGTGTAGTAGGCCTCTCCTTTGTATCAGTGAGACCCTGAGCCCAAGAGGTTTTCTGACCCATCACCATGTGAAAGGGCTTTTACTTTTGCCCTATACTACAAGCAGTGGATCGTGGGAGTGTTAGGGAAGGTTGCCTTCCCCTCTCCCAGGGCAGATTGGTTTACTTCTACCCTTCCCCCACATGAAGTTGATATTTGCCTGTACCCTAGAATGAGAGATTTTGGTATTCCTCTTCATTAACTTAAGGATTTTTATTCATCTAAGACAAAGTTTATAGGGGAAGCAGATGGTGTTTTATGCCTGTCCCCAGTAACAGAAGATCACCCCCTATATGCCTATGTCACATATAGGGGCTCTTTCTGGTCTGCTCCTTGCCCTGCTCATACTCCTTCTCATGAGTACCCTGTGGCTGATTTGTGGAAAATAGGTCACAGTTGTGTGTGAGCTCCCTTTGTGTCTGGGTCTTCCAGTTTTTCTAAACTGATTCATTCATCCAGAATTAGCATTTAAGAATTCTTAAACAATTTAGGCTGATTATTATTACCCATTTTTGTGTTGGTCTATTCTTCCCATGCCTTGTCAAAATTGTAGCAGTTTGTATGTACCATTTCTCCTTGGAGGAGCTTGTCACTTTTTAGAATTCAGTTCAATTGGTTGTCTTGTACCTCAACTCTCTGATTTCAAGGAAAGGTATGATTTTATAGATTATCCATCTTTTTCTGTTACATGGGAGTGACATTCTCTTGGAACTTTCTACATTCTAAGTGAAAGCAGAACTCCATTATTGTCTGTGATACTGGAGTTGTCACAACTTGTCCAGTGGGATCCCTTAAAGAAAGATCCTATGTACCTTTGATAAAATCCCTTTAATATTTGACAGCTCCTTTGCCTTCTGGCACAGCAATATGTCCTAGCTCATTTGATGCACTCCCTGCTCTAGAACTGGAATCAGCTATTTATCTAAGAATTCCTAGTTCCTTTTAAGGGGAAATAGATAACTTGGTTCTTTAGATATTGAATAGAATATCTTTTTGGATTGAGTCTTAAAGGGCTGTTTGGACTTATCTCAGAATTTTCTCCTACATTCTTTGATATCCTACATGTTTTTTTATATATAATTTTCTAAATACTCAGCTTCTTAAATTATGGAAAGTTTGAAATATTTGTTGAAGAGGTGGTTCATTTGGGAGAAGGATTGTGGATGGTGAGGCTAGAGTGTGCCATCTATCATTTGGCTGTATAAAACTTTGTATTCTATTTTTATAAGTGTTTGTAGTCTCAATAGTGATCTAAAATTAAAACATAAGAAATACTCTATTTTTTTTCCTCAATTAAAATTATAGTAATGAAAAAGAACAGAAAAGCCAAAGTATAGATAAGAATATTAAAAAGAAAGATTTGTTTGTTCCTGGGTGGACATAACTTATGTAACTGTATAAAGAAAGAACTGGTAACTCTTTAGGGAGTTGGGCTAATTGTTTCTCAGCCTTAGCACCCCTCCCAGGGAATGTTTTGGATAGAATCTTTTGTTCCCTCCTCTTTTTAACTCAAAACTTCAATTCATTGCTACTTGATGTGGTTTTTATTACTTGAAGGAATTTTTTTCCATTTGATAAAGAGAAGTTAAAAATCTATAAACTGAGCAAAGAATTGTTTTGTTTCTATGGAACTTCTTGCTACATTTTATTTATTTTTATCTTATGTTGCAGAGAGCAGGTATTTTAACCAACATAAAATATAGCTGATATATTGTTGTAGAGGAAAAGTGCAATGAAATTTTAATTTAGAAAGGGGGTAAATTGTATGCTGTATATGTTGATGACCGTCTCAGAGTTGTATTGTCTTGCATAAGAAAGCAAGAAACAAGATAGCACTTGTGAATCCAGTGGGCATTTATTTTTTTTAGTCTTTTCTCCAGCAATGGAGAACATTTTTGGTCAGCAAACTGGCTTTCCCAGTTTTGCCTGACTAGAGTATTTCGCAAGCGCACAGACTTTTAGAACTACCCTCATTATAGGATTGGAGAGGACTACAGGGGCTAGACTATTTTAACATTCTACTTCTCTTTGGTGTTAAGTGCTTCAGCCTGGGGATTGCCTTAGAGGTTGAGTATTAATGACCCATGCTTGCCGGAAGTGGACTCTTTTTTTTTTGCAATATGATTATGTTAAGTCCTTGGTCATTTGCCTTTCAGGTCTCACATTGCTAGAAATCAATTCCAAAAGTGTTATCAACATTTACTAGCTCTATGTATGACCCATGGTGCCTCTTGAGCTGTGAGGATTATTATAGTCTCTTCTATTTCAACTATTGACTTAATAGAGATTATCTCAGTAAATTGTTTCCATTTGCCCCATTGCTCCTGAGAGTCATCACATACCTCCAGTTACACCTGCTCAATAATATTTTATCTCCTTGTTTGATATTTGAAGTCTATCAATTTTAAAATGCCTTACAACTCAAATTCTTGCCTATATATTGACATTTTAGTTTAGTTTTCTTATAAGTCTTTGTTGTGTATTTTGCCCCACTTTGTCTAATTTTTATGTTAAGGTTTAATATTTTTTCCAAGAAGTAATTAGCCCAAAATAGAGAATAAAATGACTATCTTTATTCACCTTTACAGCTCTTGAATCTTCCTCCCTTTTGTAATCATGATATATTGTTTTGCTTCATATATAAATCATAGAAACTTGTAGGACTATTAATTCAGGTTTAAGGTAAACAAAGTGAAAGTACAATTTCCCAGCTCATGTTTAAACTAAGCAGAATAAATATAGTATCCTAAATTGGAACTAGTTTTGTTATATTCCTCTGACTTTCAAAGCTGTCAAAGACAGGTTTTCAAACACTGATGTTTCCTTAAGTGGTTTCTAATTTTGTTTGTCTTATGTATCCAGCTTATAGAAGCTAGAGAAATCTTGATGTTTTTACTACTGATAATCCATTTTCAAAACCTATAGTTGAGTTATTTGATTTTAATGGTCTTAACTGGCCCTTTTAGTGGGTGGATGAAAGTATCTGCAAATGGATAGGTTTTGTTTTACCAGCATTGGGCTGCTTCAGTATTTATCATTTTCATAATTACTTGAAACATTTTTATCATTTTTTCCTTGGGATTTTAGGACAGTCTCTTGGCTTCTTCCAGGCATTTAGCTCATTGCTGGTGTTGGATTATCACATTTTCATCATTTTTTCTGACTTTCTCCAATTAAGATAAAAAACCTATAGTAAGAATTCCTTACTACTAACCATAACTGAATAACACAGAACTTGAAGACATTGCTACTAAATCCACCAATGTGAACATTATAAATGATTTAGATTCTTCATGGGCACAATAAGTAACATGGAATACTTTCTTTTTCTCGAGAGGTATCTGTTAAATTGAAATGGTATGGTAGGTATATGTTTAATGCCACTTGCAAGAAAATGTGTTTATAAGGGATTAAGCACTGCTCTGATACTTGAGAATAAAAGTGCTTATTTGTTAACTCTAAAAGCCACTGTAGTGTGCCGATAAAATTTTTTCTTGACAATATAAAAGAAAATCTAGAGCATATGAAGATAAGTGCTAAATTATTTCAGCCATATATATAGCATATGACAAAATACCCTAAAAGACAAGGTTGAGTAAAAATTCTGATCAGGCTGTTTGCTATACTTGTCATTTAGATAAAAGAGCTGCTATAACTGAAACAAAATAGTTGCAGCACCCTTAACAGTACCAGTGTTGCTTAAATAACACAGGCTATTCACTTATTTTCTTCCCTGAGGTGGATAGGACTGAGGGTTAGGTTGTAGAGACTCACAAAATAAAATTAATTGGCCTCTTTAAAAAGCTTCAGCAATAGAGAAAATTAAAGCTTCTCATTTGGGTTCATGGATGTGGATTTACAAATATGAATGTTAAGAGGAAAGTAAGGCAATAAACTTTGGTGACAATACTTACTTTTTTCTTCTAAAGCTCTTTCTTCTAAGCACCTTGTCAGTGTCACAAGACAAAATTTACATTTTTTTTTACATTTGTGAAGCTTCTTATAAGGTGATATCCAGATATTATGTAGTTAGGATAAAAATTGAAATAGTGTTTTTCAAAAGGACATTTAATGTGAAGCTGCCACCAAAGGATTCTAATGGCTTTGCAAATCCAATATTAACATTTTCATCAATTCACATAATTCATCTTACAACCCAAATCATTCTAGGATTTGCTAGTCAGTTTAGTTAGAGTTGACTTTGAACCCTGCTTCTCCAATTGGCTGGGTAACCATAATGTGATAGTCACTTAACTTCTCCCAGATTAAAATATTCACCTGTAAATTGGAGGTGCTAATGTGTTTGTACCTTGTGGATTAGTTGTGAAAATAATGAGATAAATTATATAAGACTCTTAGAACCTTTATTTATATTAAGCATCCAATAAATAGTAGCCTTGTCATCAGATGGAGTGGTCCCTTTTATGTGAATGCCACAGTTATTTCCTGGAAGCTCCCCAAACCAATTAATTATTCTGTAATCAGAAGGAGCATCTTTTTTTATGTAACATTCCTGATATCATCTATCCTCTTTCATTTCTTGAATTTGAAATGTTTTATCTGTTCATCTATATCAGATGCTTTACACATAATTAACATGTAATATTAACAATATTCTGTCTTCCAACCTGACATTTTTCTAACAGACCTATAAAAGAGCATTGAGGTCAACCATCATATCATTTTATTGCTAGTCTTTAGCTCTCACTTTGCAGTGGCTCTCTTTTAATATCTATAGGCCTACCCTAATTCCAGGGAAGAATAAAATAACGTATAACTTCTATTTGCACATGACCTCTTAAATGCTGTCGGGTAGACTTTATTTGTAGTCATGGAATTAAAAGATATTTCCAATTTCCCAATTATAACATATAAAGATGACATTGGCATATGGTTTTTAGTCGGTCATCAAGGTACTTAGCAGATTGTGAAGTAATCATGCTCTTTTGCCTCTCCTTTCTGAACCCTTTTTCACTTTTGGCATTTCTTCTTCAATCCTCTATATACTGACTAAATTGTATCTTCATGAAATGCTACCCTTTAGAGTTTTCAAGGACCCTGTCTCTGAGTCTTATGCTCCAGAATTATCTTTTTCTTTCTCTTTAATCCTCTTCTCTTCTGTTCTTTAACCCCCATTTGTTAGAGGTTAATGATTTTCCAAAGAAAGGCGTTCACCAAAACACCGTGAAAATTCTCTTTTGAAGCTTTTGGATTTTAAAAGACAATTTTGTTAACTCAATCAGATTTCTGCTTTATAGAACTTCTGAGATTCCATGCCAATTCCCTACAACTTTCTTACCGTCAACAACTGTAAGTAAGTATGGGCCAGCGGTTTGGAACCTCATTTCTGAAAAACTGATACAGATTGTAAGAGATACAGACAAATTTCAAAAATAAAACAGGAATTATGGTTCTGGTATTAACAGCAAAATTAATAGCAGTTGCAATTATTTAGTACTTTGTGCCACAATTTCTTCTAAGCACTTTACGTTTATTTTTTATTTAACCTTTTAAAGATCATATTTTTAAAAATGGAAATCATGGGAAATTAAGAAAATTCTTAATACTATAGGTTTTGATGGATAATATGCCCAAAGACAGGATTTTCAGTACTGGATTTTAGTCTCCTAGATTTTGAGCTAGGTTGCTTTTTAGATACCTCGTTTCTTCATCTTTGAAATAGGGATATCTACCTCATACTTACTGTGAGAATGTATAACAGTGTTTCAGAAATTGTAAAATGTAAGTTGGAGGTATTATTTCAATTCTTAATTAAATAACTTCATATAAGAGCTAAACTTTAAAAAAAAGAAGAAACCTAGACTGTATCAACACTGTAAAAGCCTTTTCTTCTTTTTTTTTATATATATACTTTTTTTAAAAAAAGAAACTTAGATTACATAAATGTTACACAAAAAATATAGAGAATTCCCATATGCCCCACTCCTTAGCCTTCCCACAGTTTCCCACATCAACAACATCCTTCATTATTGTGGTACTTTTGCCACAATTGATGAGCACATCTTGGAGCATTGCCACTAAACGATGATTGTAGTTTACATTGTGGTTTACACTCTCTCCTGTACATTTTTGCAAGTTATTACAAGATACATAATGGCCTGTATCTGTTATTGCAATGTCATTCAGGATAATTCCCAAGTCCCGAAAATGCCCCCAAATTACCCCTATTTTTCCCTCTCCCTCCACTTAGAACCTCCAGTGGTCACTGCCTCCACATCCATGATAAAAGTTCTTCCATTGCTAGGATCACAACAAGTCTTAAGCAGAACAACTGTAATTCTACTCTAGTCAATCGTCCATTCCCCAGTCCTGAGGAATCTGTGATGGTGATGCCCACTCCACCTCTAATTGAGAGGGGCCTTAGATCCCATGGGGCAGATGGATGGGACTTTTCTTGCTTGCAGTTGCAGATTCTCTCTGTTCCTTGAGATGGTCGTTGTCAGTCATCAACTTGTTAGTTGTCCTGGGTGTGTCCAATAAACTGGAGAGTAGGTGTTGCAAGTATGTTGAGATTCAGGGACCAACTGGCACATGGACAGCCAAAAGATTTAAGTCTTTTGGACTTAGAACTATCAACTCTAGTACTAACTATAGGTTCAAACAGAGGGGCAGTAGAGCCATGTGTAGGAAAAACACAACTGAGTACAACTCTATCACACTGGGGAGCATAAACTCCAAAGTGGAACCACTGGCAGGGCACCAAACTCCTAAACTGTCTGCCCTACCTATAGTGTCTGGATGTCTCCAGAACCCTCAGGAGCTTCACTATTTGAAGTAATATTTACTTTGGCAGTCAATGAGTTCCCACTGAGATGTACGTAAGTGTAACCTCTGAAATGACTTCCCGACTCACTTTGAAGTCTCTTAGTCATATAAACTCATTTGTCTTTACCCTTTCCCCCTTTTGATCAAGGTCTTCCCAGTTGCATCGCTAGTTGATTCTTGGTAGTAACCCCTCAGTGCCAGGCAGGCTTATTCCCAGCAGTCATGTCCCACTCTGGGGGGAAGGTAATGCATTTATATGCTGAGTTTTGGCTTAGAGAGAGGCCACATTTGAGCAACAAGGAGGTTCTCAGGAGATAACGCTTAGGCACCTTATAATACTGTGCAAAGTTTCAATTTCAAAAGTAAAGGTTCATAAGTATATCATCACAATCAAAGGCCCATCAATGGTCCATCCTCCTTCACTAGTCACTGCCCCTGTACTCAGGGGATTTGTGCTGTCCCATTAGAGAATGTGGCAGATCTCTCCAGGATGAGAATTCAACTTTTGGTTATTGTGTGGATATCCACCCACTGTAACAATGCCCCATGAACACTTGAACACATTCATATGCCTTTATGCCCCAGGTGAACTTCCTCCCATGCATCCCCCATCTCTGACACCCCGCACTAATGATCCTCCCCTGCCACAGTTGTAACCCTTCTGTGATCCAAAACTTCTTCAAAATTGAAGCCAACAAAATAACCAAATACAATTAATAGGAAAATGTTATAATACTGGTGGTTTTAAAAATAATGAATAAAAGAAAATTTTTTAAGTTTGAAATAATATAAAAATAAAAAATATAAAATTTTTTAAAATTTAGCATTACGTCTTTCATCACTGTAAGATCTGTTGTCTTGTATGTACAGTGACATTTGCTTCCATTTGTTCACCCAATATTTTACTTTTTTCATTTTGTCTTCAAAGAAGCTTTAGGTTACAGAAAAGTCATATACAGAATGTAGGTGTTTCCCATATACCCAACATCCTCTCCCTTTTCTCCTTTCCCCTATTAATAACATTTTACATGTGGATGGTGCATTTATTACAATTGATGTACAAAAATTGAAACATTGCTAGTGACCATGTAAATGAGTTACATTAGTTTACATTTTGGACTGTATACTTTTATAGATTTTGGTGAAGTCTGACATGGTCTGTGTCCATCCTTGCAGGACCATGTAGAACAATTCCATCACCCCAAAAATGTCCCATGTTCAATCTATTCTGTTCCTTCCTCCCTCTCCCCTCGGGACCCACGGTAACCATCAAGATTAACTCATTGAAGGACTAGATTTATAGTTACTTACAACAACATTGAGAGCTTAACTTACTGGCCTGTCCTCCCCTATTAGACACTGCCTGTGCTCTCAAGAGACTCCCACGTCTCTATTTTAGATCATAGCAGGACTCCCCAGGATAGGAGTACAACACCTTCCTGCTCATTATGTGAGTCTCCATCCCCTGATACAACACACTGTGACAAGATTAACGCTACACACTCCCTAGAAGCCTGCCCCAGGTATGACCTGTCCCGTATGCCCCCACAGCCAACACCTTACTGGTTTAAGGTGTAAAAGCCTTTTCTTTTTACAGCAACTTCTACCGGTAATTAGGTAAAGAAATCTCATTGTGCATTTAAAGGTTATCTATGAATCTAAAACCGTTTTTATAAGCATTTTTAAATTGAGGTAAAAAAAAAATGTATAGAAGTTGCCATTTTAACCATTTTTTCAGTGTAAAATTCAATGGCATTAATTGCATTTACAATGTTTTGCAAACGTTACCACTATTTCCAAAATTTTTCATCATCCCAAACAGAAACTGTACCAATTAAGCAGTAACTTCCCATTCCCTCCTTCTCACAGCCTCTGGTACCCTGTGATCTACTTTCTGCCTCTATGAATTTGCCTATTTTGGGTATTTCATTTAAGTGGAATATCCAGAATATTCCACTTAAATATTTGTTCTTTTGTTTCTGACTTATTTTACTTAGCATGTTTTCAAGGTTCACCCACATTGTAGCATGTATCAGAATTTTATTGTATGAAAAATACAATGTATGTATTTTTCAATACAATTGTATGTATATACCACATTTTGTTTATCATTGCATCTCTTGATGAACACTTGGGTTGTTTCCACATTTTGGCTGTTGTGAATAATGCCGCTATGAACATTGGTGTAAAAATTATCTGCTTGAGCCCCTGTTTTCAGTTTTTTTAAAATACATACCTAGAAGTGGGATTGCCAGGTCAAGTAATAATTCTATGTTTAACTTTTTGACGATTCTTCAAATTATTTTCTGTAGTGGCTGTACCAGTTTGCATTCATACCATCAATGTATGAGGGTTTCAGTTTCTCCACATCCTCATCAACATTTAATATTTTCTGTGTTTTTTATTGTAGCCATCCTAGTAAGTGTATCTCACTGTGTTTTTGATTTACATTTCCTTAATGACTAATGATGTTACCATCTTTTCAAGTGTTTTTTGGCCATATGTAGCTCTCATTTGGAAAAATGTCAGTCCAAATTCTTGACCCTTTTTTAAACTGAGTTTGTCTTTTTGTCATTAAGTTGCAGGAGTTCTTTATATATTTTGAATATTGAGCCTTTATCAGCTATCTGGCAAATATTTTCTCCCATTCTGTGGGCTATCTTTTCACTAATCTGATGGTGTCCTTTGATGCACCAAAGTATTTTAATTTTAATGAAGTCCAATTTTTGAAAAAAAAATTTTTTAAGGAGGTGCCAGGGATTGAACCCAGGACCTTGTATATGGGAATCAGTTGCTCAACCACTGAGCTACACCTGCTTCCTCAATTTATCTATTTTTTTTTTCTTTTCTTTCCTATGCTTTTGGCATCATATTTGAGAAACCATTGCCAAATTCAAGGTCATGAAGATTTGCCCCTATCTTTTCTTCCAGAGTTTTACCTCTTTAATTTAGATCTTTGATCCATCTTGAGTTATTTCTTGTTATTTTTAGTAGAAGGTAAGCGTCCAACTTCATGCTTTTGCATGTAGGTATCCAGTTTTCCCTGCACCATTTGTTGCATACACTGTTCTTTCCTCATTGAATGGTTTGCTCCCTTGTTGAAAAAAAATCACAGATGAGAGGGTTTATTTTTAAGCTCTCAGTTCAATTCTTTGGTCTACATGTCTATCCTTATGCTAGTACCGTGCTATTTTGATTACTGTAGTTTTGTATCAAGTTTTGAACTTGGGAAGTGGGAGTCCTCCAAATTGTTTTTAATTAATGTACTAGAAGACAATTGTCATTTGTTTGACATTTCATAGTAAAATTTGAAGGCCCCTGTATTTTTTTAAATTTTTATAAAGACTTTATTGAGATATAAGTTGTATATACCATACAAACCACCCATATAAAGTGAATAATTCAGTATTTTTGGTATGTTTACAGAGTTGTACCACAACCATGAATTTTAGAATATGCAATTTATAAGCAAACTACATTCCACTGTGTGGATATACCACAATTTTAATCCATTTTTCCTTTGAGAGACATTTCAGATGTTTACACCTTTGGGCTATTATGAAAATTGCTATTACAAAAAATATTAATGTACAAGATTCTGTCTAGACATATGTTTATCTTGCATGTATACTGAGAAATAGAATTGCTGGAACATATGCAAAATGTATTTAATTGTTTAAGAAACTATCACACTGTTTCCAAAAATGACATCAACCTTTTACTTTCCTATGAACAGTGTTTGAGAGAGCTGATATCACTACATACTTACCAATACTTGTTACCCTACTTTTTTATTGTAGCCATCCTAGTGGATATGAAGTATCTCATTGCAGATTCTGTTTTTCATTTTTAAAAATTTCATTGGTTTATCATTCCTACATGAATATACATAAATAATAATTATATAGAAAAAGTTACTAACTTACAAATCAAACATGCGTAACAACATATCAGATTCCCATACATCACCTCACCAACAAAACCTTGCATTATTGTGAAACATTTGTTTCAAATAAAGAAATTGCATCATCAAAAATTGCTATTAACTGTAGGCCCTATCTTACATTTGATATATTTGTGCCCAACACCCTATTAACACCCCTTTTAGTATTATATATTTATTATAGTCCAGGAGAGAACATTCTTATACTTGCTCCCTTAACCACAGTCCATCTTCCACCACAGGATTCACTGTGCTATATGGTCCCATGCCTTGTCCAATCCATTCACAGTGTAAAGTAAGTGGCTTACATTTTGATCACAGAGTTGTGCTGTCATCACTTCAGTCAATTTTATTTATTTATTTATTTTTCCCTTTGAATATAATTTTTTAATAATAATTTTATTTTTTATTTTTCAAAAGATACTTAGATTGCATAAATTTTACACAAAAATTGTAGGGATTCCCATATGCCCCACCTCCCACACCTCCCACAACCTCCCACAACAACATCCTTCATTAGTGTGCCACATCACCTGCAATAGATATACACATCTTGGGGCTTTGCCACTAAGCATGGACCATAGTTCACATTGCAGACCACACTCTTTCACACACCATTCTGCATGTTATATAATGTTATAAAATGGCCCATATTTGTCATTGCAGTGTCACTCAGGATAATTCCCAAGTCCCGAAAAAGCCCCTGTATTACAACTGCTTTTCCCTCTCCCTGCCCCTAAAGTGTCTGGTGGCCACTGGCTCCACATTAATGTTGTAATTACTTCTATTGCATGAATCACAATATGTCTGTAACAGAATACCAGTAAGTCCACTCTAGTCCATAGCTCTTCCCCCAATCTTGAGGAGTCTGAGATGGTGATGTCCACTCTACCTCCAAGTGAGAGGGGGCTTATATCTCATGGATAAGATGGATGGGATTATCCCGCCTGCAGCTGCAGACTCTCTCCATTCCCTGGGATGGCTGTTGTCCATCATCATCTCCCCACCAGGTGTCCAGGGTGAATCCATTGAGCTGTAGAGTAGGAGTTGTAGCTCCAGGCCCAGTTGGCACGTGGACAGCCCAAAGACTATGGTCTCTGGAAGTACACCTACAAACTCCAACAACACATGTAGGTTTGAATAGAATATATTTTTTAAAATTAATTTGTTTTTGGTTATATTCTTGAGGAAGGGTTATTCAGTTTCTTGGGTCTACCATGTACTGTTAGGCTTATGATACACAGTATATACTCAATAGTATATATTTTTATAACCTGCTTTGCCATTAGAGGATTATGTTGCTTAGTTACTTTCTTTCTCCTAGACTCCACCAATTTCATCATGCTTATTTTGATTGCTTTTTCCCCTTAAATAGTCTTGATTAAATAATCTGAATAATAATAATTTTATTATTATTACTAGTAACTTACTATGTGTCAGGCACTGAACTGAACAGTTTACATGCAATATTTTTGTTTCTCTAAAAATTACCAAAAATTATTTCTCAAAGAAGATATTCTAAAAAGATTTTTTAAATTGTAACACTCTTAAGTAACTGATTTCAAAAGTTTTATTTTGCATATCTCATTCTGAAAGTTGTCATTATTATCTATTAACAGAATATTTATCACTCTACCACAATAGTCAACCTTGCTATTTATGAGATTTTTAAAATATTATAAAAGTATAATGATGTTTTTGGTATTAATACCATTTTCTAGTGTTTGGGTGTTCATTTTTCTTTAATTAGTCTTCTTTTTCTATTTTAATTCTAGGTCTTATTTTCAATATCTTTGCTTGTTAGATAATCCTTATGTTGGTAGTCTTGATACTCTAATTTTAAATCATTCTATTTTAATTCTATTTTATATGAACTAGTTCTTCAAACTATTGCGATAAAGGGTGGTCATGGGGTTTTATTTTTATAGATTTAAAAAATTATTTAGTTATATTTGTTAGCTTTTTGTAGAGTTTAAAATTATTTTTCTGGGGAAGCGGGTGTGGCTCAGTGGATAGAGCCCCTGTTTACCATATGGGAGGCCCGGGTTCGTGTCCCGAGGCCTCCTTGTGAGGGCACGC
>JAQZBX010034663.1:0-24902 GCA_029593785.1 Cabassous unicinctus | reverse complement strand
CTGTAGTTTCTGAGTAATATTTGGGTAATCTAGGCACCTTTATAAAATGTATATATATATATAATAACATTTATGTAAACAAATGCACATATATGCATATGTATTTATATATCATTTTACAAATAAAAAAAAATTTAAAAAAAAATGAAAAAATATTAAAAATTTTTTGACATAACGCCTTTCATAACTGTAAGATCTGTTGTCTTGTATGTATAGTGACATATTGTTCTTTACCCCCAGTGTCTTGCTTTTATCATTTTGTCTTCAAAGAAGTTTTAGGTTACAGAAAAGTTACGTATAGTATATAGGGAATCCCATATACCAACATCCTCCCCCCTTTCCCCTTCACCTATTAATAACATTTTATATGTGGATGGTACATTGGTTGCAATTGATGTACAAATATTGAGACATAGCTACCAACCATGGTCAATGGTTTATATTATGGTTAACATTTTGGACCGAATGCTTTTATAAATTTTGATGAAATTTAACATGGCCTGTATCCATCATTGCAAGATCATGTAGAACACTTCCATCACCCCCAAAATGCCCCATGTTCCATCTATTCTATTCCTCCCTTACTTTCCCCTTCGGACCCATGGCAACCACCAGGTTTCACTCTTCAAAGAACAAGATTCATAGATACTTGCAACAACATTGAAGGCTTGACATACTACTCTGTCCTCCCCTATTAGGTATTGCCTATGCTCTCAAAAGATCCTGTCCCTCTATTTGAGAACATAGCAGGACTCCCCAGGATGGGAGTTCAACAACTTCCTGCTCATTATGTGGGTCTGCACCCACTGATACAACCCATTATGACAAGAGGAACACTCACACACTACCTAGAAGCCTGCCCCCAGTGTGCCCTGTCCCAAATGCTCCCCACATCCAACACCCTAAACCAGTAACCCTCCCCTGCCATGTTACCAAAATAACATTCCCATGCTGTAGTTTCAACCACATACTTGCCAGTTCCCAGGTTTCATTTGCTCCCTTCCTCAACCATCCCACCAGTTTCATGGACAGTCCAACCCACCCTCTCCACCCTACCCCCACACAAACCAGCACCACCTAACCCAAAAGGATCACTGCACCACTGTCATGTCTCTCCACATCACAACTACTCACATCCACCTTATCATAGATTTTGTCCTTATGGGCATTGGCCCACAACCTTCTTCTCCCTTTCTAACACTTGTAAACCTATCTTCCAGACTCTAGCTCTGTGAGTCTGCTCAATTTACTTAATTTATATCAGTGAGGTCATGTAATATTTGTCCTTCAGTTCCTGGCTTGCTACACACAACATAAGGTCTTCAAGATTCATCTTGAAAGAAATAAACATGTTTAAATGTCCACTAGGAGTTCATGGAGAAAGAAAAGCCTGTCCTTGGAGAACTGGGGTCCCAGGGAGTAGAATTTGTCCTCCTAGGATTTGACAAGCATCCTCCTCCCAGAATAGCCTCATAACAATAAGGGTCCAGGGAACTCTCCTTGCCTTGGGTCTAGACATACAAATGGCCTTCCCACATGCAAGTTGCCAATTAGTTCAATAGAATAAATGATGGCACACATAGGCTTTTATTCAGTATCTCTGTCAACTTGAAAAATATTGTCTGCAAGCCTTGGATGTTAAACCATTTCAGATCTTCCTCTTTCTCATGGAAGGTCTCAGATGTGAGTGTTTCAGGTGATTCACCCATGGAGGTAATGAGGATGCTGCCTCTGAGTACAAGACTTACTGTGGTTCTCCTTGTCCTAAGGTGTCCTGTCCCAGGTGCAGCTGCAGGAGTCAGGACCAGGACTGGTGAAGCCCTCAAAGACCCTGTCTCTTACCTGCTCTGTCTATGGTATCTAAACCCAAGCAGTGATTATTGCTGGCATTGAATCCATCTGCCCCTGGAGAAGGAGCTGCATGAATATGTGACAGTAGGGACCTTCACTATGCCCCTTCCTTCAGGAGCCAAATCTCCATTACAGAGACATGTCCAACAACCAATTCTCTTTGCAGATTGATCTTCATTAGAGCAGAGGACATAGACATGTTTTACTGTGCATGAAACCCAGGGAACAATGTGAACTATGGTCCATGTTCTGTGGAAATGCCCCAGGATGCATTTATCAATTGCAGTGAATGTGCTATACTAATGAAGGATGTTGTTTATGTGGGAGGGTGTGCAAGGTGTGAGGAATGGGGCATATGGGGATCCCTACATTTTTTTGCAATATTTATGTAGTCTAAGTATCTTTTTAAAAAATAAAAACTATATATGGACAAAAAAGAGAAACCAGTGAAGGAAAATCACTGTGAGCCCAGACACAAACCTCCCCATACATGATGGGGATGGAAATGAGGGGGCACTTGGGACATACCTAGAGTAGGGACCAACCCCAGCCTCAGGGGCAAGGAAGATTTTGGGAAGCACTGGATTCCTGTAATGATAACAGGGTTTCTTCTTCTTCCTTAAAACTATTTAACTCCTCAGAATTCTCCTCTATATCTATTCTAATGGCATGATATTTCCAAGTTTCAAAAGCAGAAAATGTATCTGCAATGCTATTATTAATTATAATATAATATATTCACACATATGAATTAGATTTCTTCATTTTATTCTTCTGGATATGACTGGAAGTATGAACTAACTTTGATTCAACAAATATTCTGACACTGTGCAGTTAATTTTGTGGAATTAATTCTCTCTCCTGGCTGTGCCCAGGCAAAATTTAATAATAATAATAAAAATAATAATAAAGTTGAATATGCATGATTGTTTAATCACCATAAGAACAAATTTTTTTATGGCAGAATAATTTCAACTGAATTGAAAATTTTAGCCCCCATTTTCTTTTTACAGTATGTGAACATGTGTTTCCCTCCCTTATCAGGCTATTCAGAGATTTTGGTTGTCAGACAGCTCCAGAACACCACGGTGAGCCCCATGACCTCAGGGGAAAGGAACAGAAGAAGGGACAATCTGCCATAGTCCCAGGTGAATCATCCAGGTGCTTCATCTTGTTCTCTCCATCAAGAATGGGGCTTCTGCACTTATTAAGCCTGTACATGATCCATACTCACATCAGACCTGATCCTGTTTGGGACAGCTAACCTGATGGACTGGGAAAATCCCCCCAAATCTCATTGGTAACAGATCCCTCATGAGGTGGTCAGAGACTTCTCTCTTGTCAGGATCTCTGGGATTTCTTCCTGAGCTATCACCTATGTGGAAGGTGCTGCATTGTGCAGAGAGAAGAGGAAATGTGGCTTATGGTGGGTTTGTAATCTTGTTTTTGTGCTGTCAGGTGGGCCTCTTCCTCAGGAGGGCCTGGGCTCACTTGCCCCACTTGTTCCCTGGAGATGGATTTGAGTGAAATCTGTACCTCCTCATTCAACTGCAGGGCTCAGTGGCTCTAACCTGGACCCACACATGACATAGCACAGCCCTTCCTGATGACACCTGGATAGGAGCTGAGTGAGGCAGCAATAAAGGAAGGAATTGAAACAATGGCTGTGGGGTTTACTGTTCAGGGTAGGCTAGAACCGTGATTCAGAGTTGGGAAACAGCACTCCAAGTTGGTCAATCAGAAGTCATGCTCAGCACTTGACCAAGTCCTCCCATGTTGACAGGTTGGAAGACCTTCACAACCCCCTCCATCTGGGGCAGCCAGCCATGGACCACACAGGAGGTAAGCTTCCAGTGTGGGGGATGGGTGCTGACCACTGCCACTGACTAATTCACTCACATTTTTTCTGCCACAGTTTCTCAGTCTTTATCTCTGGCTTTTTCCTCAATATCCTACAGTGTTCCCCTGGCCTCTGGAGACCCAGAATGTTTTTCCAAAGCGTTTCTTCCTTTCCACCAGCTGGAAGAGGAGTGTGACCTGTATTTCACTATTCCATCATCTTCCCCAGAAGACACCACCTCATCATTGATTTTGATGAAACTTTGGCTTTAGATTTGCTACTAAAACAGTTGAAGATTTGAGGACATTGGGGTGGGTTATATTCATATTGCATGTTTGAAACACCTGACATTTTGCAGTCTGAAGGGAAGACTGGAAATGAAAAATGTACTCAAAAGAAGACATGTTCAATCCTTAACCTGTGTTCTTGTGGTTGTGCATAATTTTGTAAATAGGATCTTAGAAGATGTTATTATTAGAAAAGATGTGGATTCATTTGTGTATAGGATATATGTGAATTTTATGGAAACGAGGCCAATTTGAATGATGGTGGCCCTTAATCATATTACTGGAGTCCTTAGAAGCAAAGGAAATTGGGACACAGAAACTCAGTAGTAGTCACAAGTCATTGGAAGCCAGAAATCATAAAAACAAGAAAAGAGGTAGATATCCATGTGACAGGGACAGAGTTGGAAGCCAGGGAACCCTGAGAATACTGGCAGGGCAACACCAGAGTGCTATAGAATCTTGGAGAAATCATGGCCTGGAGAGGACTTTATTTTGAACTAACTTTCACAACTGTGAGAAAACTAATTCTGGCTGTTTAAACCAACCTGCTCTTTTGTATTTGTCATAATAGCTCTAGAAAATGAAGACATATACCAATACAAAAAGAGAAACTATTTGGTCACTTTTGAATGTAGTATGTTCCTCATATTTATTACTTTACCATATAGTCCTCTTTGTGTAGTATTTTATTATTTCTTGTACTTTGTGATGTCATCATTTTATTTCTTCTGGAAAATAATTCTAATAAATATAATTTGATATATTTTTTAAGTTCACTCTGTATTGCTGTTGCTTTTTGTCTTTCCTGAATAATCTTTATAGAGATTAATTAAATGCAAGATTCATTGATATAAATATTTTTACAAATGTTATATTTTTCAATGTTTTCTATACTTCACACATATCTGCTCTTATCAGTATTATTTCCTTGTTTGAAACATTTTGTTTAAGAAGTTATATTGTTAAATTGATTTATATTTACATTTTATATTAATGGAATCACATAATATGTTACACAATATGTTTAGTTCATAGTAATGAAGTCATACAGTATTTGCCCTTTTGTCTCTGGCTTGCTTCACTCTACATAATGTCCTCCAGGTTCATTCACATTGTCATATGCTTTACAACTTCATTTCTTCTTACCACTGTATAATATTCCACCATGTGAATAAATCAGGTTGTTTATCCATTCATCACTTAGTGGACACCTGGGTTATTTCCAACTTTTGGCAATCATGAATAATGCTCCTATGAATGTAGTTTCCCATTTTGCAGTGCAGCTGGTAAAATCTGTTGATATACAAGGCATGAGGAAGCCCAGGTAGTCTCTGTGTATCTCCTGTGACCTCTGGATTCATCTCCAACATTTAATATTTGAACTTGTCTCATCAGGATGCAGGGAATGGGCTGGGATGGGTGGCCCTGATAAGCCATGATGGGAACACAAAGTTCTATGCAGACTCCATGAAGGGCCAGCTCACCACCTCCATAGGCTATTCAAAGTAGATGGTGTTTCTGCAGATGAGCAGCCTGAGAGCCCAGCACACAGCCAGGTTTCACTGTGTGAGACACAGTGAGGATGAGCCAATGTGAATCCAGGTGAACACCTCCCTGAGGGAAGCAACAGGAGGCTGGGGTTGGGGGTCATTGGGAGAGGATACTTCGAACCCCAGATCAAGGGGCCAGCCATTGTATCAGCTGCAGATTGAAGGAAAGGATACCTTTTCAGTGGTGGTTTCCTCTTCAGAAAAGAATGCAAAGGTTGAAGGATCACTATCTTTTTCATGCTTTTGTATTGTCCTCATCTTGTCCTGGCTCAGCAGGCAATTCTCTGCATTTGAAAGCATTTCATTGGAGGTATTTCCCCAAAGATGAGCTGAGAGCAAATTAGCTCTAGTGTACAGAGGGGAAGACTTGGAATGATACAGAAACCAGAGTACATTGGTTAATGAAAGTACTTCGCTATGTGAGAGATAATAGGGACAAATCATGGATATGGAAAGGCTAGTGTGAGCTCAGAGAGAAGTCTTGACAGTAAACACATTGGTGCAGGGAAAATCTGGAAGTTAGAATTATCCTTAACACAGAGAGACTCTGTCTAATCATAGTGTAAGGCTTACTGAATGAAGGAATGAATGAATGAATGAGAGGAGTGGTGGGAGTAATTGAAGTTTGTACATTGGAATAAGGTTAGAAGATACTAGGTCTGGGAAACACTGTCCTCATTTCTGATTCTCAATGTGCAGTTGTAGAGCTCACAACTCTCCTACACTTTATTCAATGGAGTTTGTTCAATCTCTTCTGCATAGTACATCTGTATGGCTTTGGTTAAAGGTAGAGCTAGGGGTATCAAGCACACACATAATTTTGTTTAATAACCTGTGTCCATTAACTCAGAGTGAATTAAATAGGTATGTCGGGGAGGGGGAGATGTGGCTCAATGGTTGGGTGTCCATCTCCCATATGGAGAGACCTGTGTTCAATCCCCGGGACCTCCGGGTAAAAATTTAAAAAAAGAAAAAGAAAAACACATATGTCAAATAAAATATTAATTTATGTTAATATTAACAGATTGTTTTCTGTTAATTGAAGAATTATTGAAATTGCTTCAGACTGTCAAGATGTATGCTTCATATATTTACACTTTACCACCAGATGTATACTCAAGTGAAAAACAAAGTGGGGTCTTCAGCCAAAAAAGAAGTGATCACTGAAAAATGATTCAGTTCACAATGAGGAATGAAATACAGTATTAATGAATACTGAGTGATTTGCCAAGAGATAAAAAGGGAAACCAAGGTTAAGGAGTCATTAAAAGAAGAAAGCATATAATATGATTCAGAGTTGAATTATTTATATCTTAGAATAAAAAAACTAAGGAGTAAGGAGTTTACAAATAAACAAAAATACCAGTCACACATTCAAATATAATTTCATTTTTTATTAGAGGAATTGTAGGCATACAGACAATTCATGTAGAAAATATATTGTTACCATATACTTACCAAGAACTTGTATCAGTGTAATATCCCTGTTATAATTGAAGAAAAATATTATTATTGTACTATCAACTATATTCCATAGTTTAAAATAGGAAAACATGTTTGCATTATGTAGTCCTATTTTGTCTAATTTTTTTCCAGTAACATACACCCGAATAATTTCCCCTTTAACCATGTTGAAATACAAGTAAGTGAGTAAGTGGCCTTGAACCCCAGATCTCCCATCTCCTCACTGCATTGTCCAGCAGTGGCAATATTTCTTCATGTTGGGGAAAAGGACTTTACTAGATTTTCTATCTGCCAGTGTAATTGGCTGTGCTATCTCTGCTTATAATTGCCCTTGTGGCCAGTGAAAAATCCAGTGGAGCATGATGGCTGGCTATAGATGATTGGGTTTAAATGCAGAAGTACCCCTTTATCACTTGTGGTTCAATACATTGAACTATTTACATATTGGTCAGATCTCTGTATCCTCCTGGCCACCCTATATCAGCTGGCACAGAAACCAGGCACCTGCCAATGAAGAAAGAAGAGGAGCAGGCCCAGCAATAGGTAGAAGTGGATATTTTACCTGCCCTGCCTCTTGTAAATTTAGAGTCTGGATCTCCATATGAGTTACAAGTTTCTGCAACCTGGACCCCAGCCAAATGCCTCTCTGGCAGAAAGAGGGAGCAATAGGAATTCACAGAATCCTTGGCTTCTGGACCAAGAAGTTCCCAGAGGAAGCCCAGGGTTGCAAGGGCTTTCCGAGGGAATTTCTTGTATGTTATTGTGTTTTGATGGAAACTGAAAAGATCACTGAGATCTTGGGTCCTGATGAAGCCAGATATCCACATCATGTCCTGGGTTCTTGGTAGTCAGAACAGTCTTCCAGGCAGTGCCAGCAGTGGATCATCATCTATGAGAAATATCATGCCTTCCTGAGACCCTGAGGAGGGATGTGCCTGTGTGAATGGGTGGCAGAGACCCCCTAAATGATAATCTTATTGCAATACCAAATGAGGGTCCATACCCCCTGGCCTTGATGTCCTTGGGGCCTCAACTCAAGGATGCACCACCATATGCTCAGCACTGGATTATTGATGATTCATACATACTGATGTCATCTGACATGCATTGTGTAGCAACTGTTGTTTGTATTGTCTCACTGGAAAATATGTCCAATTGGCTGAACTATGAGCATTCCCTTTAGACTTTGAAAACTCAGACTCAAGGACTTCCATGTACCAGCTTACCATCTTTGGGCCATTGGCAAATGCTTAGCAGTCTGTTCAGATTCAAGGATGCAAATATTTAGAGAATTAAATGTGCCCATGTGTAGAGAAATAAACTTGGTCACAATTAGTTTCATGGAAAGGCACCATCTCTCATACCCATGTTGATACACATGGCAAGGAACGATATCATGAGGCACATAATTGGAAAAACTTAACCAGTAAGGGATGGACAGAGCTGATTTTGGCAGATCATCCTGAGACAGAGGCAGAGGATGAACCCCGACTGGAGATGCAGACAATGAACATATCCTTTCTAGCAGTTTGGCAGTTTGATATAGTTATGATTTCCAAAAATAGATATTGGATTATGCTTGTAAACTGGTCTGTTCACCTGGGCATGACTAAGTTATAATTAGGGCTTTGATTGGGCCACATCAGTATGGCAATGAGCCCCATCCCATGGTGGGTGGGGTCTCAAAGATAAAAGAAATGGCAAAGGACAGAGTTGGAGTTTTGAGTTGGAATTTTGATGCTGGAGCTCATGGAGTTGAGCAGACAGAGGAGCTTGGTCATGAGGAAGGAAAGAAGTCCCCAGGATAGAGACAAGCCATTTACCTGATAGTCTACAGCTGGACTTGTGGAGAGAGGTAAAGCCCAGGGAGCCCCATAGTCTACAGCTGACCTTGTGGAGGAAACAGAGGAGCTGAGCCCGGAGAGAAACTGAGCCCCAGGAAGAGAGGAACTCAAGAATCCTAAACCCTGGCAGATGTTGGCAGCTGTCTTGCTCCAACATGTGGCAATGGACTTTGGTGAAGGAAGTAACATACTTTATGGCCTGGTAACCGTGGACTTCTACCCCAAATAAATACCCTTTATAAATTCCAACAGATTTCTGGAATTTTGCATCAGTACTCCTTTGGCTGACTAATATTGACTTTGGTACTGAGAAGTGGGGGACTGCTTTTGCAATTACCAAAATGTTGGAATGGTTTTATAAATGGGTAAGGGGTATTTTTTTGGAGGAATTGTGAGACACCTGATGGAAAAAGTCTGGATCACTTTGAAGAGACTTGTTGTGGATGCTGAAGAAATTTTTTTATGATGCCATAGAAGTAAATGATGAAACTATTATTGGAAACTGGAGGAGAGGTGATCCAAGTTTTAAAGTTGCAGAGAACTTAGCAAGATTAACTCCTGGTGTATTACAGAAGGGAGAATTTGAAAATGGTCATCCTGGGCATTTAGCTGAAAAACTTTCCAGGGTAAACCCAGAGAATGCAGCTTATAGTAAAATGCTAGATGTGAGAAACATGCTGATCACTGAACTATTGGGCACAAAGAAAACAGAAACTGATTCTGGAAATTTCAAGCCTCTGGAAATCAAGTCCACAAATAGTGCTCCATTTGTGGACTTGCCTAAACTTGAAACTTGTAAATCAGGTTTGAAGAGGCAGTTATCTTGGAATGACTCGTGGAAAATCTTACTGTCTGATTGCTTGGACCCCCACTTCCTGCATGCTCCACCAACAAATTTTCTGAAAGAGCTATATGAACAAAACCTCTGTCAGCTAGGACAAAAAAGGACATGGAAAGAAGGGATTGAAGGAGAAACAGCTTCAAGAGCAAAACCATGGAAGCTGAGAGCTGGAATTAAGACATTGCTTCGGGCCAAGAGAGGGACCCCACCCATGTGAACAGAAAGGGTGAGTTTGTCCTTGCAGTTGAGGACGGTGGATGTTCCCACCTGATGTTCTGGGAGACTTTTGCCACCCCAGGGTACAGAGTGCATGGAGCACATTCCTCAAAGATTAGGGCAGTTAAGATCAGCACCCCATAGGTCTGAGAGGGGTGGGCCTGTCCCCCATTGATTAGGGATGGCCAAGTGGTCAACTGGTTTCTCTGGGAGGATTGAGCCTCTATGCCAAATGTTAGGGAAGGTCAGGTGGTCAACTCATTGCTCTGAGAGGATTAAGCCTGTATGTCAAGGGTTAGGGGGAGTGTTGTCTTCACCTCACTGTACTTGAGGGGCTAAGACTCTAACCCAAAAATTGAGTAAGGTGTGGCAATCAGCCCAACACTCTTGGAGGGTGAGGTCTGGAGCTTGGTCAACACCCAGATGCTTGATGAGGGTGGAACCAAGAAAATGGCCATTGGGCAAGCCTGGAAATGGTGGGTTCTCATGTGGCTCCATGGAGAAGAAACCATCATCTTAAGAATGACTCTCAGACTTTGAATCAAATGGAGGATGCCCTGCAGGTTTACTGAACTGTACATGACCCATGACTCATGATAACCATTCAATTTCTCATTGTGGTAATGAAAATGTTTATCCTTTTCTTTCCATTTGTGTTTTGGAAACAGTTAAATGGTTTTGTAAGTTTCAGAGGTCTAAAGCAGAAGGAACTTTGCCAGAAGACAAACTGTATTTCTTTAAACTGATTATGATATGATTTTGTACTTGCATTGTTACTGATTAAAGATTTTTTGAATATTGTAATGTTTTTTTGGAATACAAAGGGTAGAGTGTAGCAGTTTGGCAGTTTAATATAGTTATGGTTCCAAAAAACATATTTGATTATGCTTGTAAACTGGTCTGTTCATCTGGGCATGATTAAAGTATGATTAGGGCATCAACTTGGCCACATCAGTAGGTTGTTGGGCCCCATCCCTTGGTGGGTGACATCTCAAAGGCAAAAGACCTGGCAAAGGACAGAGTTGGAGTTTTGAGTTGGAGTTCTGATATTGGAATTTTGATGCTGGAGCCCAAGAAGGTGAGCAGATGGAGGAGCTTGGTCATGAGGAAGGAGGGAAGGTCCCAGGATAGAGACAAGCCATTCACCTGATAGTCTACAGCTGGCCTTGGGGAGAGAGGCAAAGTTTAGGGAGGCTCATAGTCTACCACTGACATTGTGGAGGAAACAGAAGAGATGAGCCCAGAGAGAAATGGAGTCCTGGGAAGAGGACCACAAGAAGTCTAAACCCTGGCAGATGTCAGCAGCTGTCTTGCTCCAACACATGGCCATAGACTTTCATGAGGGAAGTAGCTTATGCTTTATGGCCTGGTAACTGTGGGCTTCTATTCCAAATAAATACCTTTTATAAAAACCAACCAATTTCTGGTATTTTGCATCAGCACCCCTTTGGCTCACTAATACACCCATCATGATATCCATGAAATAGCTGAATTTCCCATGGATGATTCTATTGTTAATATATTCACTACTGAACTGGACATGGAAATTCTGGAATGATTAAAGTATGGGACCAGGAACATAGAGTACCTTTCTATTAAAAATATCCCTATCTTCCATTTACCAATGTGAGAGATGTTAATTACAAGCCAGAGACTGAAATGACATTTAGCAGCTCTTCTAAGTGGAGCTGTACCAGATTGTGTATGGCAAGTAGATCACATCAGCCCTTTCCTGCCATTCCAAGTTCCTATGCCTTGGTTGTAGTGGACATTTATTTTAGCCTGTAGCCTTGCCTTTCTAGTTTGTTGTGCCCATGCATTACATACAGGGAATACTTGGAAAAGTGGCTTTTCCATTTCTTAGTGTACCAGGTGACATCTCATGTGACCAAGGACAACATTTTATTGCACAAAACACTAAATAATGGGCCCAGAGTCATGGAATAGTTGGACCTTACATGTAAATTTCAAGGCACAGGCAGCCCACACTTTGGAGAACTTAAATGGTCATTTAAAAGAAGAACTTTGATGTCTATTTCTGGACACCTCTCTTATTGCTTGGACTGTGCACCCTACTCTCACCCTTTGGGAAGTGCACTCAGCAATTCCCTAGAAGGGAAACTCAAATTACCTTGCTTCCTAGCTGGGGGAGGAGACAAAGGTGGAACACGAAACCAGTGTTTGCTTCACACCTGCCCTTGTACTCATCAGGATGAGGTCTGACCCCAAAATAGGGAACAAGGATACACCACTTGGGACTCTCTTTTCCAGCCACTGTCAGAGGATTGTCCAGGTTTTTACCACATTATACCCTCCATACGATTCCCAGGATTGTGGGAGGTTAGGACCAGTAGGTGTAGGTGTGGGATAATGGAAGGGTATAGAAGTACCTACTACATGTGAGGTGAAAATCTAAAGGGAAGGACCCACAGGACATGACCCATGCATAATAGAAATTAGTGAGTAATGCCTAACTTTGGTTGCTCCAGCATTCCCCTTTGGTATGATCATGGGACACATTGGAGGAGTCCTGACAACTCCCATATCAGGAAGGGGTAGAATTGGACTGGGAGACATGAGGAAGGCACATGGATCAATGGGAAATTGGTGACACTATAGCACATGGAGAGGGGAAAATAGGAAGGGTGATCTTAAAAGGAAAATTTTGCTGCAATTAGACTGAGAGAAATGTATCCCATGGAAAATAGTTGCATGACCACCCTGTCAGAAGCTGTTACTATTCCATTCTCCTATTTACTATAGATTTGACCCAAAAATGACCTTGAAGTAAGACTGCCCTAGGCCATTGTGACAGCAGGGAACCTGTCCAATGGCTGAATCTGCTGTTTAACACCTCACTTGTTTGTCTTTTAGCTAAATTCAGATTAATGCATAAGGAGCTTATATCCCTTTCTCACATTTGGACTGACACAAGGATGACCATGTGGCAAGAGTAATGGCACATACTTTAGCTCTGCATTCTTCTGCAACTTCCTGAGATGTGCCAATTCTTCAGGCAATAAAATTCGCAAATGTCTTGCTCATCTTTCCTATGTCTCACCAGTGAACATATGAAATGCAATCTATCAACCTCTTTGGTTGGCATTGCTGAGTCCACATCATGTGTCCTATAAGCTAAACAAAAATCATGATATGCTCTACCCAAAATTGGGTCTGGAAATCACATTTCTTTAAATTTCCTCCTAGCTCTAAAAAGATGCAGATATGCTCTTGTTAACACTTCCTGCCATACATGTGTTAATACCTTAGGGGAGGTTGAACAGGAGGTAATTAAGATCCAATGGCAAGTCTAATTGATTCAATGTATATAAACAAATTCTATGTGGAGCTTCTATAGCTGTCCCTGAGGGGTATGCAAATCTGGATGCAACCATTACTTAAGGCCATTCTGAGTACCCTGCTTGGAGTAATGTATGAATAGGGGAAGCTCTGTGAAACTGCCACAGCTTCTAGTGTGTTTCCAAACCTCTGTTGATGACATTGTTGAAAGCCACAATTTAGCAAGCCCAAACATTCTCCACCTTCATGTCTCAGGTGGCAATTTCAGCTATTTAAATTTGGGCTTTATCAGATGGCATTTTAGGTTTACATAACATTTAACTTCCTTATATTGTAATAATAACAACACAAATTTTATTTCTTCAATTGATGAATATTCTATGCACTATTCAGGATTCAACTCCCTTGTTCATGGCCAGGGCCCAGCAGAAGGCAGTGGAATTAATCCTAGGGAATAAGGAGGACTTAAAACATGAAGTTCAACTCAGACATTTCTTACTTCCCAGATGACTTCTGGAAATCTCTTATTGGTGACTGCCACACCATGATGGTCAATAAGCCACTGACAAAGTACACCCACCTTGAGGTGCTGAGAATGATTGCAATGGGTTGGATGGCCATGGGGCTGGCACAGGAAATGTGTGGCTGGCCTGGCCCATTCTTGTCTCATTTTTCAGTATGAAAGATGAGGGAAGAAGAAGTCAGGTATCCATTATATACTGAAGTTTTAGTTCCATTCTGGTCCTACCATGAGGTTGCTAATCTCCATGGGGTCCCTTTGCTGGAACATCTTGGCTGACAACACAATTCCTTTTTCCAAGCACAGAGCCATGCATTGTGATTATGGGTGACTTTTCTTTTACCTCCCTACTTTTGATTTGTGATTATCATGAACTTCACAGTGTAGATAAGAGTTCTAGGAAGGTTGAGACCACCAGTTTCAGGTGATAGTTTTCCATAATAGGTCTTGATTCTACTGGGAGCACAATTACATACCATTCTATGACCAGGAGAATATTCTTTTAGTGACCTGATGAGCTCCAGCATATCCTCCAGTGGACATCTTTCCTGTGCTGGGTCTTCTTAAACTGCTTTTACCAAGCCAATTATCCAGTCACTTCCACCATCATTGTTCTTTGTTTCCAGTTTCAGGAAATAATTTACATGATTATCTGTATCTCTATATCCTTCACATCTTGGCTTACATTCCTTTGCAGTAACATAAAATAATATCAACTCAGCTTCTTTTTAAGGGAATTCTTCTCTCATGCCCCATGCTTAAGAAGGAAATGGAGCTCCTTTTAATCATTTCTCTTTGATGCTCTACTAAATAAAATAACTTATAACCTCAGAAATTTTAACATTTGTCCCTGACTTATGCCATGCAGCTATGTCTTCCTGGTTTTTCAGTTTATTCTCCTCAGCTTATTTCGATCCTACACTGATTCTGTGATGACTTTCAAATTCTGGCTTCTAATTTTCTCATTAGTCACCAAATTCTGTTATCAATATTAGTAATTCTTGGGTTAAGTTTGCGTCTTGTTCTTAATCCTATACTCCTGTTTTCTAACTATTCCCCATGGGAGTAATTGATTTTTTGCATTATTCAGGTTTTACTAGGGAAAGAGAACTCACAGGATATATGTAAAATATAAATATATGTGAATATTATAAGATTTTTTTCATAGGATTTGGCTCACATTATTGTGGGGATGGGCAAGTTCAAATTTTGTAGAGCAAGCTGCAAGCTAGAAACACCAAGGAATGCTTTCAATGAATTCCCCAGGAGAAGTGGGCTGTATAAAGTAGAGATTGGATATTTTTCTTTCAGACTTCAGAAATCCTCACCTTTATTTTAAGGACTTCAATTAATTGGATGAGACTTCTCTCATTTTTGAATCTCCTTAGCTGGTGGTAGATATAATCAGACACAGAATCAATCAAAGTACTGATAATGTAACACTCAGGCAAGTTTTTGCTGGCCCAAACATAATGTGGTCAAGTTGACATATGAACCAAACCATCATATGCCCCATACCTCTTCTTTTCCAGTGACAAAACTGCTAAGTGCTGCCAAAGTCATCTCACTCTAGACCAAATCATCATAAAATTTGCTCAAGCACCTATGTCCCAAATAGGGCCCCTCCACTTTGACCACAAGATTGGGATTCATCCAAGTCTACTTGTCTTTCTGATGCTCACCACACACTCATTTTGAAATTATCTGGATCTCAGGCTAATTTTCAAAACTGTTACTTCATCTTAATGTCTCTCTATTTTTAAACTTGGCTCTTTCAGCAGAAATTAAAGTGAAGACCATGGGAACTCCTAACTAACTAGGCAATTCATTATCCAATGAAACAAGCAGACTGGGTGTAAGTGGCTTTAATCTGGTGAATCCAAGCATGTAGGTACTCAGGTCATTGCTTTCCTCAATTTTCCTCTCTGATATGCTAAGCATGTCAGTACTGTCCTCCAGTTGACTGCCATAATGTATGAACATGGTGATAGAAGCATCAAGGGTCATATGCAGATAAGAAACTGAACTGGAGAGCCTTAGTGGACATTATTTTTGAAATGCTTATTTGAAGCACTAGGAATGCTCCCAACAGTCCATCTCTCCTGCTTTCTCATCTGGAACTATGTCACATGTTCCTGAGGCAATGATCTCTTTTGGAGAGAATGAAATTGTATCAATAAAGTTGACCATATCTTAACATATTAACTCAGATGTATCAGCTCCTGTGAGGAATTGTTATTTGAATTAATCTGTGGTTTGTAATCAATGGCCAAGGGAATTGATGCTGTTTAAATAAATATTTACTTATTTTTAATGCTTTTCCTCCTTTCAGATCAGTACCCACATTTTCAATAACATATTTCCTATAAAAGAAATTTGATTACTCTAAAATCTTTATGGACTGAATCACAAAAAAAGATTTCCCTAAATATGGATATTTCTTTTATAATCCTACTGTTAAACAAAGACCTCCAATAGAGGCTAGAGAATACAAAAAAATGAGTAGAGTGATGCCCTATATATGGAGCAATACCAAATTATCCTTAACTGAACATTGCTGAGGAATACTGCTATGTGTCTCTAGATTTCAAAGTTACTCCAATAAAAATACATATTATATTCAAACATCTAGACTTCACTTTAATTTTATTCACAAAACATCCTTAATTTCTACACTTATTTTCTTGAAGGGAAATAAAAAGCCATCATATGAGGTTCAAAATGAAACCCAGTGCTAACTTCTTTCCCTCCCTCTTGTCATGGTTGTTGGTTCCTCTCTATACGTTCATATCAGGTACCTTCAAGGGCATCTCTTTTAAACATTTACTACTGTATTCTCCATTCACAAATTGCTAATTTCTTTTGGGTATTCCCAGCAGCCTTTTAACATTTTCTAGGTTCCACCGAATATTGAGATTAAAAATCTCCACAAAAATCTTTTTAAGCCTAGGGCCTAATATTTCTTTCTTTCCTAGGATGAATAGATCCTAGCAACTCATCTACATACTCACTCATGCTATACAATACAATAAAGTATGGCATTATCTCTCAAGAGCCATCGGTATCTTACAATAAGGAAGACTAAACGGCCATCTGAGCAAACTGGCTCTGGATATTGAATGCCATCTCTTACCCTCTGTTGTCACACAGTAGTTCATCCCACTTTCCCTGGCCCTAAGAAGTGGTTCCAGGTTTGTTCATGTATCCCAGCTTATCCTACTTCTTGTGACTTTCCTATAACCTACAATGAGATATTAGATATACTACATAATTTACATGAATAATGTTAATGAACACCCAATTTTTTATATGCTACATTTAAGGATGTGTTCATGAAATGAAATAGAGTAAAGGGATTTTCAGAGATAAATGTATACAAATAGGTCAATGTAGAGGTGTTGACACTGAGGTTGAGAGGGATTGACCTTCCCCAGTTACACTTGTGTGACAAATCAGGGCACAAACGGAGTGGGTTATCCTCATGAAAATGAGGTTCTAAGAAATCCCTTCTAGATCCTGTGGGGATAATCACACAAATAATAGTGCCAATTACATCTAACAGGACTGGAAACCTATAAAGTCACACATAATTTTACTTCAAAAATTCTAAAATTACCTTTACTCAGCCTAAAAAACAAAGAAGTTAGGTCATGTATTCAAGGTTGAAGAACAAGGAAGGGATGGAACTGTGCTGTGATCTCTACCACTACAGCTCTATGGATCTACAGATCTCAGCTACAATCCCAGGATTCAGTAACACACGGTCTGAGGAAGGCAATGCTCAATTGATTTTTCAAGGAGACCTGCTTCCTGGACAATGTGATTGCCTCAAGCCATGGCAAACTCGTTCCTTATGTACACCATCCTCTCTGCAGCTCTATAATCAGGGATCATGCATATCATTTTGCCTGAAGGAATGGAAACCATTTCACTGAACCCAAAATTTAGTAATACAGAGTACCAGTACTGGACACTTCTAGCATACCTGAGATGTTCATAAAGAACAGATTCCTGACCCACCATATATGGAACTGGGGACCTTTCATGAGGTGTCACTATTTTAAACCTGAGAGCATATGTGGAGTGGTTGGAGCACAAGGAGAGAACACTAGGTCCATACATTTCTTGCAGATATGCAGATTGCACAAGGAAAACTATGATTAGGAGGCTAAGTGTGATTTGAACAACATTGAGAATTACTATTTATTTATAATGTGTCAAATATAAACATATTGATAAGCTTACATTACTGAATTTAACTGCAACAGTAACCCTTGAAATGCCCAGGAATTAACATATTTGGGTTAATGATATATTCTCCTAAGGTAGCAATTAACTGAAAGTCATTCCAATTCACAGCAAAAATAATTGTTGACAGTTCTATCTGAATTCACTGTGATTCCTACATTCTCTTGCTGCCTCAAAATCTTAGAATATATAAAAAACTTGAGGTAACGCATGAGAAAAAAATTATCAAAATGGGTTTCTCAAAATTTTGAGGGCCTTGGATTTGAGGTAGGTATTGGACATTTAAATGTATTCCCGAGGAAGAGAGACAATTTGATCCTATGCTCAATGTCATACTTCATCCTCTGCCATATCTGGTTCCCTGATAAGTTCCTATAGGAAATTCCTGGCTTGGAATGAAATGACCCTGGGCTTAGTGAAATAGGAAGAACTCTACATATCCAGCATCCTCTTCCCAAGAAAGCCCCAAGAAATAAACTCCCCACTCTCCTTTAATCTTAACAAAGATACTTCACATGTTAAAATAGCAACTTAGGTTACCAGATGAAACCACATCAAATGTGTACTTAAATTCAGGTCCATCCTTATCAGGATTACATTTCCAGGACACCATGGACCTCCTCCACAAAAACATGAAGTCCTTGGGGTTCTTTCTATTTCTGGTGACACTGCACAAATGTGAGTGTCTCAGGAATCAAACATGAAAGTAATGGAGGGATGGATCTGAGCACATGACTCATTCTGGTTCTCCTGGTCCTCAGGTGCCCTGTCATATGTAAAGCTGCAGGAGTTGAGACCTGGTATGCAGAAGCCCAACAGACCCTGCCCCTGACCTGTACTGCCTCTGGAATTTCTTTCATGACCCATCATATAAGCTTTATCCACCAAGCTCCAGGAATGTGCCTGGAGCGGGTTGGTACAACATGAAATGGTGGAAGCACAAACAACACAACTTTTAATTCCTGACTTGGCATCACCAAGGACAAATCCAAGAACAAAGTTTTTTTGAAGCAGCACAGCTTGAGAGCCATGGACACGCTGTGTATTACTGGGCAAAAGACATAGTGTGGGGAAGTTAGTGTGAGCCCAGGCTCAAACCACCCCTACAGGACACAAGAGGGAGCTGGTCTGTAGGGGTATGCCAGTCAATAAGGGGTGATCATTGATCAACATCAGGGACAGGTTCAGAGAGGTACTGAGGAGAGTTTCCTGACCTGGCCTAGGGTTCAGTTTCCTTGCTCCACAATATGTAACCCCCAGAGAACAGCCATTGCATCTTTTCTAAGCAGTGCTATGATATATCAATATGTCCAAGATTCAAACTGAGAACACATATTAATGTTATTACCTGCTTGTGGAAATAGATATATAGATATAGATACAGATATAGATGTAAATATTGCATGTGTGATACAATGATCATGTTGAATATGACAATGATAATTAATATTGCCTTAAATTAATGCAGGTACCTGGTCCTTGAAGTCACACAAGAGAGAGAGTACAAAGTGGACCACCTAGAAGTTGCACCAAAGTCTGTGCCAGGATTTCCCCTTCTTCCTCCCCCACCCACCCAAGAACATGAAGTGCTACATGATGGTGGGTTGGGCACTATTTTCACTGGGCATTCTAAGAAAAGTTACTTATATCTACTAACTTGAGAGAAAAATATTTATATAAAATAGCAATCTTCATTTATCCTTCAAGGCTTGTCTGTGTTCCTCCAAGGAAATTGTGCTCTTGTGCCCCAAGCTTCAGAAGGAAGTGGTAGATTTCCTTTCTTCATTGCTCCTTGATGTGAAAACAAAAGTATGTATTCCACAACCCCATCAAATCTAGTGTGCATTTCTGGTTTACCCTATACAACTCCACCCTTCTGTCATTCAACTTTTCTCACATCACCATCTCACCTAACCTTCCATGACTGTGAGATTACATGGAACTTCTCTGCTGATATTCTCTTAATTCCCAAATCATCCCCCCAAAATTGGTGATGTCAGTGTCCAGTTGGAGTACTGATCACCTCTCTTCACTTTCTCTCCAAATCTCTGTGCTACTGATATGTGCCCTTTATCTTCTTTATTATTCAATCCACATCACCAATATTATTTAAATGCTACACTCTAAGTGTTCAGGATAGGATAAGGAGGAATGGGACTTTTAGAGGAAGTGTATCTAAATTGATAAATGTATTGGGGAGAGACTGAGACTGAGGGTGGTTGACATTTCCCATTTGTGTGTGATGCATTAGGGACAGGAGCAGTTCAGGTGTTCTTTGTGCATTCATATGGGTGAGAAGTGAGGGTACGCACAAGTCCTACCTGACTCCTATGGTATACTAACCCATAACAGTAATGAAAATATGTAACATCCCTGACAACTTACTAAAATGACACTCATGAAGTAAGTACTGAGGAATGGCATCAGCAAAGTGGAGAACGTGGAGTCAAACACCCTTCCCTCCAGTGAAACTTCAAAAACAAACAAACAAGCAAACAAACAAACAAACAGATTTTGTGAAAAACAAAATCAGGAACAAAAACATGCACTCTATATATTTATTCCATTATGTCCATGTCACTGGGAGCATGGGCACAATGACCAAATTCCCAAAGCCATCCATGATCCCTCACATATGTGGCCTCCTGGCCACCTCATTCAACACTTCTCCAACCTGGCAATGGAGGAAACAGGACTCGGTAAAGGGCACACCAGGGAGATGCCTGAGCAACTAAAGTGCTCAGCCAGTATCCTCCTCCCAGGGTGCCCATGAGACAAGGACCCCCCTTCATCCCCTTTCATTTTACCTAGAGTTACCTTCCAGAGGCAAATTGCCACAGGGGTAAACAGATGAAAACATATCACATAGTTCATAAAATTCAGGTGCCTCCTCATTCTGTAAAATATTTCCTGGACCTCATGGGCCTCATCCACAAGAACATGAAACCCTTGTGTTTCTACCTGTTCCTGGTGGCATCTCCCAGATGTGAGTGTCTCAGGATTTAGACATGAAGGTAATGGGAAAGATGCATCTGAGCACAGGGCTCACTGAAGTTCTCCTTGTTCTTAGCTGTCTGGACCTGGCCTGGTGAAGCCCTCAGAGACCCTGTCCCTCACCTGCATGGTCTCTGGAGTCTCTTTAACCAGCAATAGTGTGATCTTGATCTGCCAGGCTCCAGGAAAGGGCCTGAAGTGGGTTGCTACCATGGCTTTTGATGGAAAAGCAGACTATAACCCAACTCATCAGACCCAACTTGGCATCACCAGGGAAAAAACAAAGAAAGAAGGTTATTTAAAGTTGAACAGCATGAAGACTAAAGACACAGCCAATTATTACTTTGTGACACACTTCAAGAGGAAGTCAGGGTGAGCCCAGATGCAAACCACCCCTGCAGGGCACAGGAGGGGCTGGAACTGCAGGGGCACTCATGACCACTTGGTGGCATTCAGGGGCCAAACCCCAGGGAAAGATGCAGTCACAGCATGTAACTCTCATTGCATCTTTCCTAAACAGTGCTATGATATATCTAAGATTCCATCAAATTAAAATTTAAAAATATTGTTATGTGTGTGTGTATAGTTTATTGCTTTTGTGCTTTTCCCTGTCCTTTAGCCTGGAAATGGCTGAAAGTTTAAACAACTCTTACTTTCAACTGACCTTGTGAAGTTAATAGTATAAACTCATGTTAATATCCTGAGTATGTTAATGAAAACTAACCATCCCACACCATGCAGCTGAGTTTTTGTCCTCATGTGGAGGGAGGAGGAAGAAGGAAACACTGACATGGCCCCAGGGACAGTGCCCAGGGGTGATACTTTGTTCTCTCTGTGCTTTGTTACATCCAAGGCCACAGCCCTCTGCTTATTTTAAACCCCTTATAAAATCTGATGCCATTACATGGGATGTTATAATTATGTCACACACATAATTACATAATCTAATGTATACAAATTTTCAATGTATACATTAGAAAAGGAGAAATTATAAGATAAAAATAGCAGGCTCACAATATTTATTTTTTGCTTTTCCAAAAAGTATCCCTGAAACCATTTACATTTAATTAATGCATTTATTTTATTTTATTTTTCAGAGATGTATTAATCAATCACTTATCTGTATATTATTTTACCCAAAAATGTTCAAGTATTTTCATAGAAATAAACGGTATGGTCCACAAATATTTTTCTGAGAAGCCAGAAAGGTCATCAGGAAGAATTAATACACACACTTAATCCTATATGAACAATCACAGGTTTCAACAGGCAGAACTTAAGCAACATCCTTCTATGGAAAATAGTGCCTTTCAGACACATATTTGGAAATCAAGGTTCAGATTAGACAGGAAAGTAGCAGATATTTTCATCTGCCTCCATTCAATAGCTCTGACTGGGAAATAGTTTTCTCTTTGATTCATTCTGTTTGTAGAAAGTGAGAATTCCTCTACCTAGATGTGAGGGCCAAGGTGCACTTCCTGGGATCCAGCCAAGGAGTGAGGATGCAGCATGCAAAAGAGGTTGTGCAACATGATGAAGGGCAATTTTTCCAAGGAATTCAGGATTAGTTCAACATATGGAAAACAAACAAGATAATGAATCCTATTAAATAATGAAGGACAAAAACACATGATCATCTCAATGAGCATAGGAAAACCATTTGACAATATTCATCACCCTTCTATGAGTTAAACTTTCATCAAAGTAGGAATGCGGTAATTTCCTCAGCCTTATATCGAGCTATGGAAAACACGCATATAACATGATGCATCATTGTGAAAGCAGAGCTTTCTCATTAAGTTCAGGAATGAAACAGACAAGAATAACAGTAACAAAAAAGAATGTTGGGAATGGGTGTAGCTCAGTTGTTGAGCACCTGTTTCCACATAGGAGGTCGAAGTTTCAATCCCCAGTACCTCCAAAAAAAATCTGCTAAGCACCACTTGTATGTAACATTGCAATGGAAATTCTAGTGAAACAACCAAGGAAATGTATTTTTACAAAATTGCAATGAACACCCATGGAATTAAATTTAAAAATAACACAATTTATTATAGCATAAAACTAAAGTTCTGGGAATATATTTTACAAAAGAAATGCAACAATTTACAAACTTTTAATGTTTATAATTATTTTTTAAATAAAACTATTAAGATTGTTGAAAGAAATTAAAGAAGACATAAAAAGTTGTATAGATTTCCAGTGTTCATAAATTGGAAGACTTAATATTGTTAAAATGACAATAGCCCCTGATTGTTCTACAGATTCAACACAATCCATACTGAAGCACCAGGTACCTTTTTTCCCCCAGAAATTAACTAACTGAAATTCATATTGTCATTCAAAATGTGAGTTCTCCACAAATTTCAGACATGAAGGTATTGGAGATAATGTATCTGAGCACATTACTCTTTGTATTTGTAATAGATCCAGGTGCCCTTTTGAAGTTGCAGTTCCAGGAACAGGATGGTGGAGACCTTGCAGAGCCCCTCCCACACCTGTGTTTCTCTGCTTATTCCATCTCTACTGGTTCTAATTGGAACCAAGGCTTCCAGCACCCAGGGAAGGGACTGCAGTGGCTGTGTCATGCTTATTACAGTAGATCATCTTGGAATAGAGATAATGTTCCCTGCACACTGGGACACATCTCCATCACTGCTGACATATCCCTAAACCAGTTCTTGTAGCTGAGTTCCATGAGTTCCAAGAACATGGCCTTGTCACTATCTTCCTCTCAGGGTACTCAGTTATAGGAAGGCAGTGGGAGCCAGACACAAACATCACCTGAAGGGAAGAAGGCTTGGGGCAGGATAGAGTGGTCAAGAAAGAAATACTAAGAACATTTTATCAGCTCAGGAGCATGTGTAGGTGAGGCTGATGAGGAGTTTTGTCTGAGAAGCTGTGGTTTCCCAACCCAGACAGGGTCCTTCACTCAAAGGCATTCTAAGGATCATTCCTGATTCAAACATCAAATATTATTTTCACAGGAGAGAATCATGCCTGTCTTTCCCTCTTTGTCCCAGGAGAGAATGTAAAGAGTTATTTTTTGTTGGGATCTTCTGTTTGTATTTATGATCAATACATAATATCATTAATTGGCAAGTTTGTGAACATTTCATGCAGTAAATCATATTCTTATTGGACCTCTGTTTTGAACCCAACTCAGAATCAGCTCCAAGTCTTATCTATGGGTTCTCACAGTCCTTATTTCAAGATTCTCAATTTTGAATAACCTGTATAATACTGTACATGTAAATAAGGGAGTCTATAGATTACCAGAAGGATTCCCTGCAAGGACATTTGCCAAAGCCTAGAGATATTTCTGGTTGTTAAAACTGGAGAGATTCACTGTTGGCATCTTCTGGGCAGAGTCCTGGGAGGCTGTAGAACATCCTATAAGGTGCAGTCTCTCTGCGTTAACAAAGAATTATGTGGTGTGTTATGTCAATATTGCAGAGATTGACAAGTTCTGATATAAACTTCAATTCTTTTCAAACTTCATGGAAGTGAACAATTGTGGAAGATCATTTTTCCTGTAGACAACTTATTCCTCATTAAAACTGGGACAAAACAACCCAGCCCTAGGTATATGTGTGCTGAGAGGGCCTTTCTCGCTCACATGTTTTTTGGCCTATGAATAATGCATACAATTCTCCATGATCTGGGCTTTCCCTGGAACCTGAGAGGGAGCTCACTGGGGTGACTCAGTAGTTTCCATCCAGTCACCATATGCTTTCTCTGGGGAAAAAGGTACAGAGGGTGATGTGCCCAGTCATGGGGCAGATGCCCAGAGCTCCTGGCACAGATATCCAGAGCCACAAACCCCTGCTTCTTGCAACTAGCAGATGGGAAGATAAAACATCATTTGTCATCTCTCCCACATGACTACACCAACAGAAGTCTGGAAAATGTCATTTCATCTCCTATGGGTCCTGGACCTGAGATCC
>JAQZBX010034662.1:0-24903 GCA_029593785.1 Cabassous unicinctus | reverse complement strand
CACTTCTTGGCCTCCCCAGTGGGGAGCTGAAGCTCTGATGCTAGTCGTGCAGAACAATAAAAATGGCTGACTCCGCCTTTCTGGAACCAAGCCTCAGTGTCACCAGGCTGCTGGGTAAATCAGGCTTCCTCAGTGATTCTCCTCTCCCCTCAGACTGGTGCTGCTTCAAGCCAGCTTATTTGCTCCCCAAAGCTATGAGGGGGTCCAGGCAGCCAAATCGACAGAAAGGAAACCCCTCTCCATCTTCTGTCAGAACCCTCTCCTTCTCAGAGAATGCTCCCTCTCACCGGGTTGCTGGCAGTGGTTGGGCCATATCCCTGGGCAGCTAGGTAAATCAACCTTACTCATCTGATTCTCCACTCCCCTTAACCTGGTGCCACTTCAAGCTAGCTATTTTGTTCCCCAAAGCTGCAAGGGGTTCCAGGCAGCAAAATCCACAGAAAGGAAAGCTCTCTTGACCTTCCACCAGAATCCTCCCACTCTCAAAGAATGCTCCCTCTCACCGGGTTGCCACGGAGTTGCGGCTCAAACCAGGCTTTTCCTCTGAGGGTGAGGCTCAGCCATCTGTGTTAACATCCATGGGCAGGGTTAAAAATTACGAATCTCTACAAAGCAATCCACGCCACCGAGCTGCCTCCAGATAGATGTCCCAAGCCTCTCGCTCCATGCGCCCACAGCACAGACTTCCCGGCAGGACCCCATCCCCAATCAGCCATCCTCAGAGAGCTAGTCAGCGAGTGCCCTCCTAAACTGATGTTATCTTGCCTCTCTCTTCAAATAATTTTGACCCATTCTCTCTCTTTCCTTTTCTTGAGATTCTAAATACACATAATTGCTCTCATTATCATCTGACAGATCCCTGATGCTTTATTCATTATTTATATGTTTTTCTTTTTATTCTTCATCTGGAATTATTCTATTGATCTATGTTTCAGTTCACTCTTTCATCTGTCATTTACATTCATTGAATTTATCACTTCAAAATTATATTTTTTGGTTCTTAGAATTTTCATTTTGTTCTCTATTATTGTTTCTTCTTCTCTAATAAGATTTCTATTTTTTGGTGATATTTTCCTTCATTGCAGGGATGTTTTGTTTTGCATCATTGAGTATAGCTAAAATGACCACTTCAAAATTCTTCTCTGTTAATTCTAACAATTAGCTCAATTGAGGTAACGCATGGTTGATTTTCTTTTATTTTGAGAATGTCTTCCACTTATTCATTCTTCATATAATGAGTAATTTTAGATTGCATTCTAGGTGTTAAATAATTTAAGATGTGGAGATTCTGGATTATGTTATTTCTCTCTATTGAATGCTGTTTACTCTGTTTCAGGTGATAATTTCCTTGGCTGTGTTCACTGGATAGAGATATGGGTGGATGCGATTTGGTGATCCTCTCTTTGTTTATTTTTCTTCCAGGATTATCCTACACTCCTATGTGGTCAGGAGTTCTTAATTTCACTTCTGTTTTTTTTTCCAGCCAGAATGAGTGCAAATTTTCCATGGGTGCACACTGCACCAAAATATGTGTTGTACAGACACACTTAGGCATAGGCTAAAAGCCCCAAAGAGTTGAATTTACTGGTCCAGACACTATTTTTTCTTTTTTGCATAAGTATTCAGTCCCTGGTTTCTCCAGACTTTCAGATTGTGTTTACTCTCCAATGCTATGGTGGTTTGGAGGTCTATGTAGCCCACAAAAACATGCTTTTAAACTTAATCCAATCTTGTGGGTGTAAATCCTTTGTAAGTAGGTCATTTTGATGAGGTTACTTCATTTAAGGTGTGGCCTTCCTAGTAACGATGGGTCTTAGTCGTATTACTGGAATCCTTTATAAGCAGAATAAAATTCAATCAGGGAAAAAGAAAGTCACAGGGAGCAGCCAGAAGCTGAAATTCAGTGGAAATCCAGAGAGAATGGATAGGCCAGGAGAGGCCACCATATGCATTGCCATGTGACAGAGGAGCCAAGGACCAGGATCACTGGCAGCCAGCCCCAGAATGCCAGTCTCTGGGAAGAAAGCATCAACTTGATGATGCCTTGATTTAGACTTTCTCTTAGACTCAAAACCATGAGCTAATAAATTCCCATTGTTTAAGCAATCCTTTTGCATGGTATTTGCCTGAGTAGCTCAGGAAAGGGAAAAAGGTACTCTCAAGTACTGTTATTACTTTAAGCTATTTTTTGCTGTGTTCAAGATTTATAGTTGTTTTTAATGGGAAAGGGATCATGTGGTAGGGTCTTATTCTGTGATGTGCAGAAATGTATATTTTTTAAATAGTTGCAATCATTTTAATGCGATTTTATATTTTGATTTATTCTACTTTAATATTGAGCATAAAATTTTCCATGTTTCTATGTAGTCTTAATGATTATAATTTTAAAAGCAGAATAAAAGTGTTCCCAAGTATTTATAATTTATGTAAATATTTCTTATACTTTATTCATTTAAATGTTTTAGTTTTTTTATTGTTTTGTATACTGCATAAAAGAATATCTTCATGCAGACAGGTAATTTTCCTTATACTGAATCATTTTGTATAATAAATTTCCAGTAGTACAGTCAGAAAATATTAATAAAATCCTACTTTTTCAAAATGTAATAACAATGTATATGGTTATTATCAAAATGTATGATTGCACTAAACTCATAATTTAACAATTATTTTTTATGTAATACCTAGAAATATGAAGTACTTTAAATATTTTTTTATTTTAATCCATATCAGATGTAATGCCCATTGTACAGATTGAAAAAAAATTACAGAGCTGTAATTCTATATCTTTATCATTTTATTTATTTACATCCTACTAAGATAGTTATTTTTATTAAAATAGTTTGCAGGAAGAAGTTTCCCTTGCAAAAGAAGGAACAACAATTATAGATGTAAAATCTTTTGTTGAAATATGAGGGACAAACAGAACTGCAAGCAACTAGTGCAGTTTTCAGTCAAACTTTGCATCCAAGGAAGCTTCACAATAAATTTATATAGCTCTGAGGAGAACAATGTTAAAATGTGAGTTCTCAATAATTTGGTTAACTATAATGAACAAACAATTCTAATTAGTAGAGTTATCTTTTCCATCATATTTTTTCAACTAAAATAATGGGAATATTACCATTTGTCTAAGGTGGTAGATATTATCCACTATCTGTCTCTCTTTTCCTTTTGGACTCAGAGAAAACCACCACATTTTCTAGCATATTTTTTTCAGTAATATAGAGCATTATGACTTGCTCTGATCATAGTGGCATGAGCAGAAGTGTTGTACCTCTAGTTACATCATTTAATTGTGGCACTCTTTCCTCCACTTCTGCTACTGCATTGACCAAAAGTCCTCATCTTTCAAGATGGTGGATTGATAGTAAATGACAATACATCCTCCCTTATACTGGTCCCTCATGATTTTGTAGGGCAGAGCCAACCAAAACGTGCACTGGACATTTGTGTGAGAAACAATTAATGATATATAGAATTACCCTAATGTGATTTATTTTTTAATAGCATACCCTTTCCTGAATGGTTGATAGGTCCTTTCTAGATACTTTTTTTATCCGGGTTCTTATTAATAGGTTATGTCAAACATTTTAGTATTGAATTATCTCCCTTATCTGTTGTTTGATTTCATAGCCAACCAATTCTCAACTGCCTTATATTACTAAAATCATAACTATAATTTAATCTGAAACTTTCTATATGCACAAAGTTCAGGAATATTTTTTTTTCTCATTTATGGTCCTCATAGAATAAACATCTTTTTCTGAGACCTCTACTTCCTTAAAAATATTATATTTAAAAATGTAAAATAATTCAAATTATACAATATCAATGTAAAATATGTATCAAGAAAGTAAAATGAAAAAATTTACACTGAAATGTATAAGGATGGTGGATTTACAGACTACCTCCCCCTCTATTTTACATGTTCTATATTTTATAGTGATTTTATAATTAAAAAGAGGTTGTGAACCATAAGAAAATGTGCTAAAGTATTTTATTAGTTTATCCCCAAAGTGACTCCATTTTAGACATTACTATTTCCATGGAGCTATACAAATGAATTGATGTTGTACCATATCCTGTAGTCCTTGAAATGAAGAATTTGCAGAGGGTATGGAGTATAAAGAGACTCCAAAGCAGAAATATATTGCAATAACATAAAAATTACAAGTCAATTACCTGCAGATATGAAAAAACAATTATGTTTGACAATTTAGGAATATAAATGTAAAGAAAACACAATTGTTTTCAGTTTAATCTGCTATAATAGAAGAGACCCAATTACAGTATGTTCCAAATTAGAAGGCTAATTAGCTCCTCAGAGCTAGCATCTTTGTGGTACAAGGTATCATATTTCAGATTTCACCTTTTTAATTTCAAAAGTGTATGCTTCAATTTATAAACTTAAACTAAGGGTGCAAACACAAACATTATTTTATAAAATATTTATAAATTTTTTAAATAATACTTCAATTCTTTCATTTGAACTATATTTTATAAAGTCAGAGTCAAACGGACAAAAACAAACACTACAGCAGTGCTGAAGGTCACAAGTAAGAAAGTAACAAAAAAATTATCTTCTAGACCCAGAACAATTTTTCAAACATTGTAGAGAGTGTTCCCCATCCTGATTTATATAAGTTACTTTTTGGTGCATTTTCCTAAAAAACTTTTCTACCCATTTACAATATTATTTACTGTTTTACTAAAATTTCACCGGGCATTTATATTTATAAAGTGAAAGAAAGGAATGATGTAGAACACAAATGCTAGCACAATACATTGAGGAATAGTCAATCAGCAGAAGGATGTTTCAATAGATCAAGTCTTAATATCCTCCTTTGGCTGCATTGCTAAAGTGAGAATTACTGTCAGCAAAGTTTGTCTAATGGGATATTGAAGTTTATGACCACAAAGAATTATAAATCCAATCAGGAAAAGATTGAGATGACAAAAATGTCAGTTAATAAATACAAGATTGTACCTGATGAAATTCCAGTGATATTGGTAGAAAAGAAGTATTTAGGTAGACAGAAATTACTGTAAGTAGTGTTGGATTAGATAATTTATTACTTTTCTCATAAAATTTATCATAAATTCAAGGTTTCTTAAATAATTTTAACCATGGTTTTGTGTATCTCCTATATTTAGCTCCACTTTGAGCCAATGTATTTGAATTATATGTATGCAAAATTTTTTACATATTTATGACAACAACATTAGATTGTAATTTAATTAGTATAGATTCCCCTTTTTTTTTGATGTAGCAGAGAGAGGATCTGAAAATAAGAAGATTCTCAGGTACTTAAATACCTGAGAGAACTCTTTTGTGAGGAAATAAAATTAATCTTTAAACCAATATTAGAGCACCTAATATTGAGCTTTTTTTTTACTTTTGGTAATTAAACTAAATCTATTTAAAAAGTTAAGGAAGAAAAGCTATTGAAATAGAAAATCCGCAGGTTATTAGTACTTTATAATTATAGATCTCATATATATATATAAAGTTGGATATTAAAAAACAGTGAAAAGAGTGATATCATGAGGATGTTGAAGAGGGGCCAGAGCGCTCTTCAACTATACTCTTTCCCTACAGGGTACTAGAATAAATAATCACACTTGAGTGGGATGCTGACCACATACTCAAAATAAAAGTTCTGAAGACAGAGGGTTGGACTAGAGGCAGCAGTAATTTATTTATTTCTTATGAGAAAGGGCACATGGAAGTGGGCAAGTGTGCGTTATCAGTGTAAGAACAAAGATTATATAGTTCCCCTTAAGCAATGTCCCATTTCCCTCCTTCCCCAAACTTACCCATCTTCCATTGGCTGGGAGTTGTGGGTTTACAATCTTAGGCACAAAAACTAACCCAATCTTATGGTGAAAAGTGTAAGGGTAAGTTCTCAATTTCCCAGTTCATCCCCTTTATTGATGTGGGTTTTTGGGGAAGTGACTCAAACAAGAATGTGGGAGGGTTAGGTATGAGGGAACAGGGAAAAGTTTTGAAAAGAGGCCACCTGGAATGTGGGAGGGTTAGATAAGTGGGAACAGGGAATTCAGTTTGAGAAGAGGCCACTGTTTGTTCCATTTCAACACTGAACTAGGCTAAGTAGGAAAAGTGGCTTTATTTGCTGGCAGGAGACTGGAAATGTACAATCTCAAAGCAGCCTTTCCATTAAGGGGTTTTCTCACAACCTTTATATCAGTTGAAACAAAGAAAGTTGATCATTAGGGTGACATTTCTAAGAAGGGTCCAGAAAATTAGTTTTTGCTTTCTCAGTTGATCTTAAAATACCTGGGGTCGGTAGTCTTGGGATGATAAGGATGAAGGGGTGGTATGGATGTAAAGGTACATATGTGAAGGTACAGGTAACCAGTGAGGGAGTGCATAGTTGTATATTTTTGGTGGCATTAAATCTGGTTAATATTAAATCTGTAGCTCCGTGTGCCTCCTGATATGTGAGCAGGAGTTACATTGAATTTATCTACCATTATAAGATACAGTACAATGCCTTCATATTGATTTTCCTGGCTCTACAATGTCTCTACATTTTCCCTTAGAGACGGGTAAATTAAAAGGCAGATTCCACTTCTTTGGTACTCTGAAAGACAATTGAGATTGGAGAAGACTCTAAATGGTGAATTGGAGAAAACAAAAAAACTCCCAAAAAGAAGGTAGGAGTCCTGTGACTTGAGGTTTGAGTCACACAGTGGCAACACTCCAGCCCAGGCATCTCCCACTGTGGTTGCTGCCTAGAAAGCCACCCATGGCAGCAAACAAGCATTGGACAACAGCCTAACACACAGCCAATCTATAAGGAACTCCTCGGACAGAGTGAGAAACTGACTTCCAGAGTTGGCACATCAAAATAATCTAATTCCCAGAAGTCAGTAAACATTCAGTAACGGGGACTCAAAGCCACATAAACAAAAGTGCTGCCCTAGTCCTCGGTGAGCATGTGCATTCAAAGCAGCCCTCAGGAAGCAAGAGTGGCCTGTGGTAGAACTGTTAGCAAGTGGTGCACCTAAATTTTTAAAATGGGTGTTTTTGAACACTGACCCCATCTAGATTCCTGGGGCACGTAACCTAATGTGAAAATGTTTGCTGAGGAAGAAAAGCTGCAATGCAGAAGGGGAAGCTGCACTGCCATAAATCAGGGCAGACTCAGAACTGCAAGCTGTATTGAAAAGATGGTCCTGAGTACAGGAGAGCAGATGAGCAAATCATTGCTGTTAGGGAAGAAGATTTGCATAAAACAAGCAGAACAGCCCAGAACTCCCAGAAGAGGAACAGAAGAAAAGAAATCATCACCTAGAGGAGAAATAGTTGCACATAGCAGGGTATTCTTTAAAAGTGCGGTACAAGCCCAGGACAAGAGATAGGTGAAGAAGACTTGAAAATATCTAAGCTGTTAAACATGCACTGCTCTAAAGTTTCAGTATAAGATAGACCAAGCATTGGAGAAGAGCCTTAACACAAAGCCAGTATACCATAAAATCCTAAGCAAGAGACAGAAACTGACTTCCAGAATTAGTACATCAAAATAACCAAATGCTCAGAAGTCAGTAAATAATCACAAGCTATTCAAAGAAAAAAAGGAAGGTAAGGTTCATTCAAGGGAAAAAAATAAAACTTCAAAAGAACCACTGGAACAACAAATCAAAGAAGTTCAAACAAATATCCTAAATCAATTCAAGGGTCTAAAGGAAAATATTAGAAAAAAGAAACTAAATACGGTTATAGAGCTAAAGGTTATTAAGAAAACAATGTGTGAACAAAAAAGAATTAAAATGGAACATAACAGATCATACAGGGATGAAAAACATCTTCAGAGATTAAAAATACACTAGAAGCATGCAACAACAGATTTGAATAGGCAGAAGAAAGAATCAGTAACCTAAAAGAAAGGATAATCAAAATTAACAGTCAGAAGAAAAGATAGAAAAAAGACTTTTAAAAAGTGTACAAAACCTAAGGGACCTGTAGTATAACATGAAATGTACCAATATATGCATTATGGAAGTCCCAGAAGAAGAAAAGAAACAAAAAGGGTAGAAAAATATATGTGGAAATAAGAGCGAAAAATTTCCAACTCTTGTGAAATACAAATATATATGTCCAATAAGTACAATGTACACCAAACAGGATAAACCTAATAGACCTTCTTCAACACACATACTAATCAAAATGTCAAATGCCATTATAAAGATAGAATTCTTAAAGCAGCAAGAGAAAAGTGATTTGTCATATACAAGGGGTTCTCAAATAGAATAGGTCCCAATTTTTTAGCAGAAATTATGAAGGTGAAAAGGCAGTGATATGACAATTGAAGGTACTGAAAGAGAAAAACTGCAGCCAAAAATTATTTTTCTGGCAAAACTGCCTTTCAAAAATGAGGGACATATTTAAAAATTCAAAGATAAACAAAAACTAAGAGTGTTCATCACCAAAAGACCTATCTTTGAATACTCAAAGGAGTACTTCATCTTGAAAGGAAAGTACAGGAGATAGTGCCTTGGAGCAGTGAAGATCTCCACTAGAGGTAATTACATAGGTAAATGCAAAACCTAGAAGAACTGTATCTTCAGTATGCAACTCTACTTTTTTATTTCATGTAACACTTAGAATAAAATTGAATAAGAAATAATCATATTTCCTTGTAATTGGCATGCAAAATATAAAGAGGTAATGTGTGACAAAAACAACATAAAGAGGGAAAATGGAGGGATATGTGAGCAGAGATTCTGTGTGCTGCTGAAATTAAGTTTGTATCTTTTCAAACTTGTAGGCTGTAGACTTAGAAATTTTAATATAAACTCAAGGGTAACCAAAAAGAAAATATTTAAACTATATACTGAATTGGAAATGTGAAAAAGACCCATCAGTTATATCACAAAAGGTCAACTAACACAAAAAAGGCCGCAATAAAGGAAGAGAGAGACAGAGAAGATATATAAGATGGTTTTTTTAAAAAGGGCTAAATAGCTGGTCCTGTCTAATTAATAATAATAATTAATATAAATGTCTTAAACTCTCAAACAAAAGGCACAGTTTGAGAATGGATAAAAATGCAAGTCCCAACAATACGTTGTTTACAAGAGACACACTTTAGACTCAAAGACACAAATAAGTTGAAAGTGAAAGGATGGAAAAATATTCCATGCAAATAGTAATCAAAAGAGGGTTGGGGTATCTATTATAATACTGGACAAAATAGACTTTAAGTAAAAAACTGTTAAAAAAAAAAAGAAGGAAAATATATATTAATTAAAGGATCAATACACCAAGAAAAAATAGCAATCAGAAACATTAATGCAACTAACCATGGTGCCCCAAAATACATAAGAAAAACATTGACAAAACTGAAGGAGAAATAGACACTTCTACAATAATAGTTGGAGACTTCAATTCACCACTTTCATCAATGTATAGAACATTTAGACAGAAGTCAATAAGGAAAAGAACTTAAACAAGGCAATAAATGAATTTTGCCTAACAGACACATACAGAACACTGCACACCAAAACAGCAGAATACATACTCTTCTCAAGTGTGCATGGATCATTTTCCAAAATACGCCATGTGTTTAAAAAATGTGAAAAAGAATTGAATAAACATTTCTCCAAAGAAGATATACAATTTGACAATAAGCATATGAAAAGATGCTCAAAGTCGTTAGCTATCAGGAAAATGCAAATCAAAACCACAATAAGATGCCACCTCACACACAATAGAATGACTATATTAAAAATAGAAAATAACAACTGCTGGAAAGGATGTGTAGAAATAGGAACACTCATTCATTGTTGGTGGGAATGTAAAATGATGCAACCACTGTAGAAAATAGTTTGGAAATTACTCAGAAAGTTAAGTATAAAATTACCATATGACCTGGCAATCCCAATTCTAGGTATATACCCAAAAGAATTGAAAACAGAGACTTGAACAGACATTTGCATAGCAATGTTCATATTCATAATTGTTAAAATGTAGAAGCAACCCTAGTATCCATCACAGATAAATGAATAAACAAAATGTGGTATATGCATGAAGTGTTATATTATTTGGCTGTAAAGAAAGTGTAAAGTTCTGATGCACGCTACAACATGGGTGAAACTTTAAGACATCACATTGAGTGAAATAAGCCAGACACAATGGGACAAATATTGTAAGATATCACTTATATTAAATAAGAATAATAAGAATATTCATGACATCAAAAACTGGAATACAGGTTACCAGAGGAATGGGGTGTCAATGTTTAATTGGTATGGAATTTATTTGGAGTGATAAAAATGTTTTGGCAGTGTGTGATGGGGATGGAGGCCAACTTTTCATAAATAATTAACACAACTGAATCACATATTCAAAATGGGGAAAAAAGAAAAAATTTAGCTTATATATAATTATCACACACACACACACAAACCCATAGAACTACACAACTTACTAGAAACAGTGCATTAAAGTTAATAGAACAATTATAATGATATTGTTTCATAAATTGTAACAAAGGTACCACACTAATACAAAATTTTAAAAATAAGGAAAACTGTGTGTGAGAGAAAGAGAGCTCTGTATTTCTTGCATTTATTTCTGTAAACCTACAACTGATCCAATTTTTTTAAAAAAGCACCAATAAAATCCACATTTCTGGAAACATCCTGGAAGATGGCATTGGAGTAGGTAGGTAGGGCTCAAATCTCTCACAAAAACAATGGAGGAAGGGCAAGAAAACTATACGAAGTAGCTGTTTGGGGATCTGGAGACTAAGAGAGTGCTATGTGTTGTAAAACAACCTGGAGTTTGAAGGTGCTGGGAATGATCCAGAGAAAGATTGGGATCAGGGGACCTCACTCCATGAGGAATGCAGGCATGCTTTTCAAATGCTTAACCCTTTATGCTCTGACTTTCAGCATCTTCTCCAACAGCTATGCATCCTCCAGGAGGACAAGGGACCAAGATGAAGAAGCTGTACAAAAACTATGAGTTACTGACTCCAGCATCTGGAAATGGCACCCAGCTCCCATCCACAAGGCAAAGCCTGGATAAAATCCATGGGTCACTGCAGCTAAATGAGCCAAGAAGAGATGTCTTCCTCCCTGGGATGAGGGAGGGTATAGCATAGGGTGGAGAGTAGTTTCTCATCAGGGAATTTGGCCAGCAGTGCCTTCTTTGAATCTTGGCTTTAGTCAGACCAGTATCACAGGCAAGTGGAGGTTGAGACACCTCCCTGGAAAGAAACACCAACAAACACCATCTGCTGACCACCAGGAAACTACAGGGAGAAAAACTGCTTTTAGGAGTCTCTCATCCCAGTCCCCTTAGAGCAGGTCTGCACCCCATTAGTGAGTCCCTGGCCCTATTTTGATAACTTAAACTGGGCAATTTTAAAGACTTAGAATAAGTTGAACCAAAAATCAATTAAGAGCTGTGAAAAAAAATCAATAAGCAAAAGAGAGAAACTGACCATCAGAAAATATTCATGAATATATTCAGATGCCTAGACATCAGCAAAAAAATAAATAAAATAAAATTGGAATCCATACTAAGAAACATGAAAAGATGGCCCAGCCAAAGGAACAAACCAAAAATCTTAACAAAAAACAGAATTTAAACTAAGTAATCAGTAATAATGATATAAATATCTTAAATCAATTCAAGCAGTTGAGGGAATATATGACTAAAGAGATAAAGGATATTAAGAGGATACTGGGTGAATGCAAAGATCAATTTAAAAGCCTGCAAAGAAAAGTAACAGAGTTTATGGGAATGAAAGTCACAGAGGGGAGATTGAAGATATAGTCAAGGTATATAACAGTAGATTTTAATTGATAGAAGACAGTATTAGTGATTAGGAGGACCAAGTAGCTGAACTTGAAAAGAGAGGAGAACATAAAAAGAAAAGAATGGAAAAAGGGGAACAGGGTTTCAGGGAACTGAATGAAAATATGAAACACACAAACATGCAGAAGGAGAAGAGACCAGAAGAGGGGCAGAAAGAATAGTTTAGAAAATAGTGACCAAAACTTCCCAAACTTTATGAAAGACATAAATATCAATATCCAAGAAGGACAACACACCCCAAACATAATGAATCAAAGTAGATGTACTCTGAGACAAATATTCAAAATGTCAAATACCATAGATAAAGGGAGGATTCTGAAAGCAGCAAGAGAAAAGCAATGCATCACAAAAAAGGGAACCTCAATAAGACTAATGCTGATCTCTCATCAAAAACCATGGAGGCGAGAAGAAAGTGGCATGATGTATTTAAGGTAGAAAAGAGAAAAATTGTCAGCCAAGAGTTCCTTATCTGGCAAAACTGTCCTTCAAAAAGTAGGGTGAGTTTAAAGTTTTCAGAGACAAACAAAAACTGAGAGTATGTTTCCAAAAGACTAGACTTAGAAAGATACTAAAGGGATTGCTACATCCTGAAAGGAAAAGACAAAGGCAAGAGAAGCATGCAGAAATGAAGATTATTGGTAAGGGTAATACAAAGGGTAAAAAGAAGACAATAGTAAGATATGACAATGGAAAGCCAAAGGATAAAATGGATGAAGTAAGAAATGCCTTTACAATAATAACATTGAATGTTAATGGATTGACTTCCCCAGTCAAAAGACATAGACTGACAAAATGGATGAAAAAATATGAATCCTCTATATGCTGTCTACAAGAGATTCTCAACACACATAAGGACACAATCAGGTTGAAAGTGAAAGGTTGGAAAAAGATATTCCACACAAATAGTAACCAAAAAGAACTGGAGTAGTGATAGTAATATCAGACAAATCAGAATTTAAATTCAAAACTAATATAAGAGATAAATAAGGTCATTATATATTTATAAAAGGAGCAATTCACCAAGAAGAAATAACTATAGTAAATATTTATGCACTTCACCTGGGTGCCCCAAGATACATGGAGCACACACTGGGAAAACTGAAGGAAAGAAATAGACATCTCTACAATAATACTTGGATATCCAAGTATTATCTCTACAATAATACTTGGATATATAAGTATTAGTCGGATACTTCAATATCCCACTCTCAGTATTGGATAGAACATCTGGACAGAAGATAAATAAAGAAAGAGAAGCTTGAATAATATGATAAATGAACTACACCTAACAGACATTTATAGAGCATTAAACATCAAAAAAGCAGGATATACATTCTTTTCAAGTGTTCATGGATCCTTCTACAAGATAGATCACATGCTGGGTCACAAGACAGGTTTCAATAAATATAAAAATATTGAAATTAGACAAAGCATTTTCTCTAATCATAATGGAATGAAGCTGGAAATCAATAACAGAAGGAAAAAGGAAAAATTCACAGAAATATGGAGATTAAACAAGACACTCTTAAATAATCAGTGAGTCAAAGAAAAAATTGCAAGAGAAAGTAAATATCTTGAGATGAATGAAAATAACACAAAACCTATGGGATACAATAAAGGCAGTGCTGAGAGGGATATTTATAGCTTTCAATGCTAATATTAAAAAAAAGAAAGTGCTAACCTCGAAGACCTAACTGCACACCTGGAGGAACTAGAAAAAGAAGAGCAAAGTAATCCCAAACCAAGCCAAAGGAAAGAAACAATAAAGATTAGAGTATAAATAAACAAAATTTTGATCAAAAAACTATAATGTTTTTAAAAAGTTGGTTCTTTGAGAAAATCAAGAAAATTGACAAAATTTTATCTAGACTGACAAAGAAAGAAAAAGAGAAGATGCAAATAAATAAAATAAAAGAGAGAGTGGGGACATTACCACTGACCCCGCAGAAATAAGACAGATCTTAAAAGGATTACTAGGAATAGATTCAGAAGAACTGAAAACAAGGACACAGACTGACACTTGCATACTGATGTTCATAGCAGCTTTATTCACAATTGCTAAAATATGGAAACTGCCCAAGTATCCATCTACCAAAGAATGGATAAACAAAATGTGATATATACGTACAATGGAATACTATTCAGCTGTAAGAAGAAATGGAATCAGGATGCACAGGTGAACTCTGGAGTATAGGTTACTAGGAGATAGAATGTGGGTTGAGAATGGAATCTGATGCTTAATCTATATGGAATTTTTAATATGATTTACTGTAAAAGTATGGAAATAAATAGAATCAGGGGTAACACATTATAGTGAGTATAAACTGCTGGTTTATAAATGTGATTATGGCTGAAAAGGGTAGTCTGTGGACATAAATGTTAATTGAAAGAAAGTTAAAGAATAATTTAGGGAATGTATCACAGTGATTTTGGCCACCAATGAAGATTGTGGTTGATAGTATAAATATGAGAATATTCTTCTTTTACAAAGTGTTAAGGATATGGTGACATTCATGGGAAAATAGCTAATGTAACTTATGGATGATAGTTAACAGTAACATTGTAATTTTTTTGCAGCAAAGGCAAAGAAGAGATAACAATTCTAAAGGACAACAATAAGGAGGTATAAGGGGGTATGGGATTTTTCCATTTGGAGTAATGGAAATGTTCTAAAATTGAGGTGATGACAGCATACCTCTGTGATGAAAATGAGCACCACTGCACATAAACACTGAATGGATTGTACAAAGCATGGGACTGTACAACACAGGGAATCCATTGGTGGAAGATGAACTGTAGTTAACAGAATAAATGTGAGAACATACTCTTATGAATGATAACAAACATATAATACTAATCAGGGGTGTTAATAGTTGGTGGGTTTGGGGAAAATACTGCAAATATAAGATGAGATACAGTTAGTATTAATATTTTGATGCTGCTCTTTCATAGTTTGTAACAAATGTTTCACAGCATTGCAAGATGGTGGTGGTGGGGTCATGTATGGGAGCCCTGTATGAAGATATGCATGTTTGTTTTGTAAGTTCACAACTTTCGCTATTCACTTATTGCTTGTATATGTTCATGTATGAATGATGTTCTTCAATATAATTTTATAAAAAATAATACAAATTTAAAAATCCACATTGCTGATTTTTTTTCATTTTCATTAGAAAATAAACACAAATGACAAATCTACACTAATGTTAGAAGCCTATTCCAATTTGCCATTTCCAGAACATGAAATAAAATTAATCTAGATTAAAAATAATTCCCTGAATTTTCTAATTTTAAAATAACAGTATATAATGAGAACTCCAAAACTTTGCAATATTCTATAATGACACATGAGTTAATGAAGAATCTGATGCTAATTCACCATCCGTTTGCTCTTGAGCCTTTCTTCCTAGGAAGTTTGTGTAACTGCATTAAGCACAATACTCGATTCACATAGATGGCTCTAATAAATTCAGGAATGAAAGATTACAACCTTTTTCTCATAGTCTTCCACAGCCTAACTAATATTTGGTACTGAATCAAAACATCTAAGCCAAGTTTCATTGTATATGGGTTTTCAATAGCTGTTAAAAAAATTCTTAGGTTGGGGAATATTAAACATTTTTCTTTATTGAAAGAATTCCCATAACCTTAAAGGGCAAATTTTTATGATGGAATTATAAGGCAGAATCATTTAGGTATAAAGTTTTCCAACATTATTTGACTATGGGGAACTCCATGTGAATGGAAGAGATATTTATTACTTTACAATAGGAGCTTTGAGTCAATGCATGAGTCATGATATTCTCTCTCTCCTTCTGCTATAGCAATTACCAATGTATCAGACAGCCTAATCTCAGAATAATAAGCAAGACATCTGCGGTGCTTGGGGATATCTGAGTCTGAAAACATATGCAGTGAAGATGCATCATGACAGAAAAATAAACTTCTGCTGAGATTGTGGGGGTGTTATTTACCACAGAATAACCAAGTATATCCTACTGTTACACACTTCAAGTATAGAACACACTGCTTTGTAGGTAAAAGATACAAAAGCAATGTGTTAAGTGGAGACAGAAGAGATCTGTAAGATTATCAGTATTTACATAAACAATGAGGTCAGTTCACCCAGGTTTTTGCTGTACCAGTTGTCAGGAAAATATAAGCATAATAAATACACCAGATGCTTTTTATTGTGCTAAAATTTTTTCTGAAAAAATTGTTTATATTATCTTGAATTTCCACTAAAAGTGGCCAAATCTTAGCTTGCAATTTATTTTATTCAGTGATTATCCACGTCATGCCCAAAGAAATAAGCAAACGAGCTAACATTGTTTCCATACTTTTCAGTAATTTTTACAGTATTCCACATAGAAAATCAGCAAGTTTTCAAAGAAAAATCTAAATTTTAAAGTGGTTAACAAATCTTTTTTATTTTTACTTTGGAATTTTTAAGAAAACCTAATCGCTCTCTTCAATATGTATTTAACTGGACATGTATCTTCTCACAATCATATCACCATGAGAATTTCTACAAATAGTGTGATATAGAATTAAAAAAACCCATCAAGTTCCTTCTCTATTAAAGACTATTTTGCCTCCTGTGGTAGAGCAACACCATATGAATTCCATGGTTTTTGATCCCTAGGTACTTTTGTGAACTCCTAGAACTGGCAAAAAAAAATGTATATATTGTGATTCTGTAGTATTTTGAAGGTTTGGAGGGAAACTGTAGTTGCATCTCTAATATGTACTGCACTCTAGTATACTAAATGGCATGATGCTGGGTTGATATTGACCATAGGGCTAGACACTGATTAGTTCTCAGTCAAAATTTTTCAAACTGAATCTGTAACATGTTTGTGATTGTTAAATAAATTTATGATGTTACAACCAGCATTTATATAGAATAGAATATGGGAGTTTACTGGGGGTCTTTTCTCTTCTGAGAGAGGCTTTAGAGTGATTTTTCTCCTTTCTTTTGGAAATTTGAGTTTGAATACATAAGGCTTAGAATATCTGCAATTTTCTCGGTATCAGCCTGAGGATGAAATTCACACCAGCTGCTCAGTTATTTGAAGAAAAATGTCCACTTAATGCCTGTTAGATTATTCAAGAATGCTTATAACAGTCATAATATTCAATGTAATAATCTATTATAGGTTATGCCAAAATACTGTATTAGGAACCTTTGTATCCCTATCGTATTAGTGAAGCACGGAGGTCAGTTGCATGTAAAGGAAACCTAAATAATAGTACATAAAAAATTTTAGTTGGTGGCAATAGTCTGATGATATTATCTTATAATTTGTAACAATGCTCCTCAATAATGTAGTGGGTTGGTGGAGGGGTGCTGTATGGGAATTCCACATATGTGCCTGATTGCTTTGTAAGTTCACAACTTTAATAAAAACATATTTTTAAAAACAATATATGGCTTTATGTTTTTCCTATGAAATGAAGGATTAGACAGCTAATGATATTGTTTCAGATACCCAAGGATATCAGATCTAAAGTCTCAGCGAAACTCTTGGCCTTTTATTCATGGATGTGAGATGACTGTTTCATTACCAGAAATCTTGTTTGAATTCTAAGCGGGAAGAAAGTGTCCAGAAGATGAAGAGAGAATGAGAAATGTGGTTTTCTTATTCAGCATGATATGCTTTACTTCCATACAAAATTGGGGTGTTCATTAGGGAACAAGGATAGAATGCCTATCACATAATGAGCCAGTATTTTCTGACACATCTGCTGCAGTACAGACAAGAACAAGGAACTTGAGTGAGTACTGACAAACTTCATCTTCTTTCGTGTACACCAAAAGGTATAGATCACAAGCATGGCAAATGTGGATCAAATTCCAAAGCTAAGTCAAATTCGGGTGCCTTAGAAATCTGGGGAAATGAGACTTATTTTCCAAGAATTTTCAAGAAAGGGAAATGAAAAGAGTTTTCAGGTTGTATAAGAGCATGTGCCCTCTGTATAAGACTTAGTCACCATGATCAAATTACAGGAAGGATAAATCGGCTGCATGACAGGCACTGTTCAAAATACTAGAATTCTAGCAATATCAAGAAGAAATAATTATCCATAGACCATAGTAAAACGCTCATTATTCTGAGCAAATACATATTACATATCTCAATAGTATGACAGAATGTTGCTCTTAAAATAACTACGTTATCCATATTTTAAAAGACAGTAATGGAAGAGAATTCTCTAATGAGAATTACCAATGGAAGAGAATTTCATATCTAAAGATTGCACACTGAAAGAACTCTCTCAATTTGTGAAAATTGTTAATTTTTATTTAAATAAATCTATATATATTTATATATCTATAGTACATCTATATCAATATATAATAGTCAATGAGAGTTTTAAATAAGTGTTAGAGATCACAGGGCTGTTGGTTAAACATTTCAAGAGAAGTGAATCATCAAACCAATCAAACAAAAACATGATTTCATCTTTCTAAAATTTTGACCACTTGTTTGAAATGAATATTTGCAGAATAAAATATGGTTTATCCTTGTGCAAACAAAATAGACACTGGAAAATGTGTTGTTAACACATACAATGAAAATTAAAAATCATTTTGAGAAAAATTAAATAAAACCTAATGGAGAGATAGACTGTGATCACAGATTGGATGATGCATTATTATTAAGATGTCAATTTTTCCCAAATCGATTGAAAAAATTCAACCTCATCAAATCAAATCTAGCAGCTTTTTTTTTTTTTCTTTTGTAAAATTGTCACACAGATTCTGTATTTCATATGGAAATGTTATGAGCCTAACATAACCAAAGCAATTTTGGAAAAGAACAAAGGTAGAGAACTAACAGTAACTGATTTTGACTTTTACAAGTGGTAATTTTGAGACAGTGTTGGATTGATATGTGGAACAGAATAGGGAGTCTAAAAATACCCCCAAACATAAAGAGAAAACTGATTTATGACAAATGTGTAAACGCAGTTGAGTAAAGATAGTCTTTTAAACAAATGCTATTTGAACAATTGTACATCCATATGAAAAAAAGTGAACTTTGATCTATATCCTACATCATATAGAAAAAAATAATTAAATATGGATATTGGACCTAAATAAACAACCTAAAATTCTATGAAAGCAGTAAGAAATTGTAAGAGATATCCTTTGTGACCTTCAGTGAGGCAACAGTTTCATAGATCACACTCAAAAAGCATGATTCATAAATAAAAAATATGATACATTGGACTTCATCAAAATTAAAAATGCTTGCTCTTTGTCAGACACTCTCAAGTGAAGGAAAAGTGAGTAAAAATACTCAATAAGAAGTGGGCCAATTTTTTATCAGACACTTTATCAAAGATGATATAAAGATGGCAATTAAACCTATGAAAACGTACCTGTACAGTATTATTATGTACTTATAAAGACTCATAAATCAATGCTCATCTCAACTTAATTTTATTAGCTAACAACTGGAAACAACACAAATGTCTATCAACAGCTAAATGGATGAACAAATTATGGTATATTGATACAGTGGAATACTTTTTAACATTAAAACAGAACAAACAATTGATACATGCAACCACGTGGGTGAACCTCAAAATAATTACGCTGAGACTATGAAGTCAGACAAAGGAGTGCATTTTTGTGGTTTTATTTATATAAAATTCTGGAAAATGCAAGAGTAATCTGCAATTTTTGCCTAGGAACAGATAAGGGACATGAAGCAAAGAGGAAAGGAATTACCAAAAGACAAGAGAAATTTTTAGGGGTGATAAATATGTTCATTTCCTTGATTTTGATGAAAGTTTCATATATATATACCTAATTCAAAACTTATTGAATTGTACCCTTTGAATGTGTGCAGTTTTTGCCTATCAATTATACTTCAAAAAGAGGTTAAAAATAATACACTAGAAAAGACATATGAGAGTGGAGGAATAGAAATAAATATTTTTAAAAAATAGGCAATGATGACGACAATAATAATGAATCCCAGATAGTGTTTATCTCATTAATCTTCAAAACAGTAATATGAACTCAGTATCATGGTTACCCAGTTTTACAAATGGGGAAATTGAGGCACAGAGAGAGTATCTAATTTACACATAATCATTCCAATTCAGAAAAGAGACAGTATTCAAGCACTGGCAGTTTAGTACTGTAGCTCACATTCTTAACCACAACCCTATACTTTCTCTCAAATGCAAATACATTTAGGCTGTTTAGTTTGGTGAGAATGATGATACCGATAAAGATAATAATGAGTTGTTAAAATTTTTCCTTTGGAATCTAAGCTTCCTATCCTTCTGGATATCTCATGCATAGAAACAGGGGCAGGCATATAGTAGAGGTTCATTACCTCTAGAGGTATATTACCTCTGTACTGAAATAATTTGTTAGATAAAATATAAAAAGATCTGATTCTGCCAGAATTTATATATTTTTAATTTTGATATATTGAATCAGTCCATCTAAATGAAAAGATGCTTGGTAGTAGGAGCGTAACTTAAAGCTTAGTAGATTACAATTCAAGACTCCTGAATCTTATCTTCCAGAAAAAAAGAATTTCTGGCAAAATGGATATTTCTAGTCTTTTCCAAGCAGCTATGTCCCTTTTGGTAAAATGGAGCAATTAAAAATGACTGCTGCATTGAAATTTAATTTTTACTGCAAAATATCCTCCCTTTTGTTTCCATGTCCTAGAGACACTTCTATTTTTAAGATAATAAGAAATGAGATTTGAAGATCTATAAAATAAATTAACTCCAATGTCCTTTCTAGATATAAAATACTATGACTGTCAAATTTAAAATAGTGAAGATTTTCCTCAATTTTTTTTCCAATGTTACCCCTACTTTCTTTGCTTGGAAATTCCTCTCTATTCTCACACCTAAGAAGTTCTTCTGGAACCCCCTTTTTAACCTCTATCTCAATCCCATATTCCAAAATCTTTCCTAGTCCTCCAGTCAAAATTAATCTCTATGTTCCCTTTATTTCCCGAGCACATTAATTGTACTATATCTATAGAGTTGGTCACATTTTTCCCAAACTGTTATGGAAGTCTTTGTCTTCTCCAGAATGCACTTTTCTGAAGGAAAGAGCTGTGTATTATTCAACTCTGAATTCTCTGTGGGGCTTTGCACATAGTTGGCTTTCAAAGCTTGGCACTTTACCATTCATTATACACCTTCTTTTGGGAAAGTAGGAGCAGTAAGTTACATGCCATTTTAACTTAGCACTGTAAACTTCATTCTCTGGCCTTGGTCAGGCAGTTAATTAGTTCTCAGGGCAAGAACTTCATCAAGCCACTAGCCTCACCAAGAAAAATGTATTCCTTAAGAAATGTGTATCGAAGATAAAAGTCCTCTTCATAATGCCCTTGTATCTACATACCTGTATTTTCACTAACAGATAGCTTTGAACATTTCATCATGCTTGAATTCCCTGCACTCATTTCTCTGAAATTTACATCATAGCAAAGTCCAAGCTGTAATAAATTCAGATTTGTGCTAAATTTCTCTTTTGACTTAATGCCCCATTTTATTTCAGGTGACCAAGCAGAAACAGGATAGAGAGAGAGTTCTTATTTACCTGCATTATACCTTATAGCAAGCCAACTGCCAAAACAGGGCAATAAATACAAACCATGCATATCATCAAACAACATGACTAACATGTAGACATTTGCTTTAAATACTCAGAGGGTTTTATGATGATAAACAACACAATGTGGATGGAAGAGGCCTATAGACCCTCAAATTCTTGAGCAAAGTAATTTCAACTACTTTTTCGCCTCCATCTTTCTTTTTATTTCTTCTTTCTTTTTTCTTTCTCTTTCTCCTTTTTTCTATTTCTCTTTTTCTCTCTTTTTATTTCTAATTTCTCTTTTTATATTTCTCTTTTTCTTTCTTTTCCTTTCTTTTCCTTCCTCCCTCCTTTCTTTCCTTTCTTCTTTCCTTCCCTATTTTATTTTATTTTATTATTTTATTGTATTTTATTTCTACTTCCTAGCCCCAATTTATCCTCAGGAAGCATACTGCTACTAGTGGTAAATAATTGAAAAGCTCATTAAAAATAATCAAGAACTTTTAAAATTCAGTTTGGATCTATTATAGAACAATGAATAGCATTTCAACCACTTTTTAAGATTGAGAGGGAAATAGTAGTGTTCTAGAGAGAGCTTAAACACCTTTAAATAAAATCATGCTAAGGACTTCTTCATACACATATGCTGGCATAAGTAAAAAGGCTAGAAAATTGAAATGTTCGGTAACCATCAAAGCTTGATTTTGTTCCCTTATTTTAACTGTAGACAAAATATTATGCAAAGTGTTTTTTCTAAATATATTAAATTCTTTAAGTACTATGAAAACTATAAAGTCATAGAATTTAAAAAGTGAATGAACCATATAGATGCTGTACAAATTTCTATTGATTCATGATTCCACTTTGTTCCAAAAAGTCGGATTTAAGGTGTTATTCTAATTATGTAATGAGGGTATTTTTGCTTTGAGTGTTTATAAGATGCAGAATCAAATAATAAGCCAGTTTATCTGTCATTGCTAAGATTTTGTTATCGGCAACATAATATGTGTATTACAGTAATTAAAGGCAATTGATAAAATCAATAGTTAACATGCAAAATGCTATTTTGTGCCACATATTATGGCAAACATTTCCTGTATTTTGTACAATATAAAATACTAGCAGAAATAGAAAGTCATACTTCCAAGTTATTCTTTGTGCAGAAAAATATGCTCAAAGACAATATATAATTCATAAGGCATTTTTATATTAAGTATTTTGCATCCACGTTATTAAAATCTCTTTAGCTGCTTATAGAACAGAATGTTGTATTTTACCTCAAAAACATCTAAAATATATTTCACTAAATCTGTGCACAACCAGGAATTTTAGAGAATAAAGAATCAATATTTTTTTTGGATTTGTTTATTTTCAAAAAATGTTTAGATAAATATATATATTTCTATTAACTAAATTTGATGGTTTAGGTTGGGGGAAATAAATAATTTTGTTATAGAACATTTTACTCTATTTTTCAGGGATCTCTCTATCTCTATTTATGTGACACAGTACCTGAGGAATTTAGAAACACAAAACTGATACTTTTGAATTCCCAAATAGGTAACTTTCTCTAGGAAAAAATAATGCATAAAAGTGTCATTAGCGGAAAACATACTAATTTCTCTATGAAACATTTCCTCCAAGTAGAAATTATTGTCATCAGGTAATATAATTTTCATGTCTTTACTTGTGGTTCTGTTACCTATTTGTGAAACATATTCTTATTTTTCAATAGAGATGTATTCTACCACTTGAAGTGAGTATATCATTTTTTAAATTTTGAATTAAAAATCTCACTGTTTCCCCTTCTTGTATGATATTGATGAGGTTTTCCAGCATGGTGTTGACATACATTATATATGTTCTCTCTATACATTTATTGCTTTCCTATTCCTTAATACTTTATCACTGAATGCCAAAAATATTTGAGATCTGTATTGAATAGCCAAGAATTTCAACAAATATAATACCCCCACCCCTCCACACACACACACTCAAGGAAATCAGACAAAACAAATGTAGAGAAAACTAATGTATAGAGAAAAACAAAGCAGAGAATTTAAAGTCATAGAGAATTTTCTAATGAAATTCCTTCAGGTTTAGAAGACAGATGATTCCTAGTTTTAATAAAGGGGAATGGGGAAGTACTATAGAGGTTAAAGAACATTTGAAATCAGTTTTATACACTTTTATGCTTGCAACCAAGATAAAAGAAGTTACAGTAAAATTCTTTAAAGATATCAAACAGGTTTTGAGAATAAGTTGATTAGTTGTCCATTTTGGAGCAACTTAGTAGGCAAAAAGCTCAGGGCTGTAGAGGCCACATTGGAGAGAAATGGAATGAAGTGCCTTGATTGGTTATAAACCAAAAAAAAAAAAGAAAACCAAAGGCTTGTAGGAAAGGAGGAAAGCTATGACTGAAATACAATACCTGATGAAAGTTCTCAGGGTATTTTCTTCTAAACCAACAAATGATTTACGTATGAATTCTGCTAGTCTTTCAACTAACAGGTGGTGCCTGTCTTCCAGCAGTTCTCACATAGGAAAGTCAGAAAAAAGATTTCTTGCAAGAACAGTACCCCAAGCCTAGTATTTTTAGCTCAAGGGTGTAGGGGCATAACTTTGATGTGCTATGTTTCCTTTCACCTAATTAAGTTTTCCATCCTCAGCATAGTTTCAGAAAACATTGTAAAGAAGGAAGAATAAGCACAATCAATTTGAAATGGCATCCTGGCCATGAGAGTAACATCATGGGATGTTAGGGTGTTAGGAGATGGTTTAAGAAAAACAGAATTGCTCCTAATTTTTCTACCATGTAAAACATGTCTTACTCCATAGGTACTGGGCAAATGATCCATTGTGCTCAGGGCTTGATTACCTCAGAGCACTAGACATAAAACACAACCTAAAGTAGAAGAAGCTTTAAAATGTATCATATACATTTCTGGCTTTTATCAAAAAGCATATTATATTAGCATTGAGTTTTACTGATTACATCTGAGTTTTAAGAAGGAAAAAGCCCTCAGTTTTCTGGATACCTTGCCATTTTACCTATGGAAGAAATGTTCTTCACCAACAATTGATTATGATGATATTTAGAAAAAAAGGCCATGCATTCTACTGTTCTGTTTTTTAATTAGGAAAAAATGTAAGTTTTAAGTCCTTTCTTCTTGGATAAGTCAGGTCACACAAACTGTTCATGATTTGTGTTTTAGGTCGGTATAATTCTATAAGACTACTATGTTTATATAAATTTATATTTGAAAAATGCTTCTATGATATACTTTTCTCATAGTGTCATTTCCATATTCAAATGGAGCTTTTTTCCTAATTTCTAACAAATGAATGAATCATCTGTTGTTTTCACAGCAACAGATAAGAATATGAAATACCCTGCATAATACCAAGTCGTCTTTCACATCTCAGAAAAGAAGTTATTTCCTTTCTGAAGTCTTCCCTGATTCTT
>JAQZBX010034661.1:0-24903 GCA_029593785.1 Cabassous unicinctus | reverse complement strand
TCTTGAGAGGGAAATTTATAGCCCTAAATGCCTATATTAAAAAACAAGAAAGAGCTAAACTCAAAGATTTAACTGAACTAGAGAAACTAGAAAAAGAACAGCAAACCAATCCCAAAGCAAGCAGAAGGAAAGAAATAATAAAGATTAGAGCAGAAATAAATGAAAATGAGAACAGAAAAACAATAGAGAAAATCAACAAAACCAAAAGCTGGTTCTTTGAGAAGATCAATAAAATTGACAAACCCCTCACTAACAAAGAAAAAAAGAGAGAAGATGCAAATAAATACAATCAGAAATGAAAGGGGGGAAATTACAAATGACCTCACAGAAATAAAAAGAATCATCAGAGGATATTATGAGAAACTATATGCCAACAAACTAGACAACCTAGATGAAATGGACAAATTTCTAGAAATGCATAACCAACCTACACTGATGCTACAAGAAATACAAGAACTTAACAAACCAATCACAATTCAGGAGATTGAATCCGTCATCAAAAATCTCCCAGCAAAGAAAAGTCCAGGACCAGATGGCTTCACAGGTGAATTCTACCAAGCATTTCAAAAAGAATTAACACCAATCCTGTTTAAACTCTTCCAAAAAATTGAAGAGGAGGGAAAATTTCCCAACACATTTTATGAAGCCAACATCATCCTAATACCAAAGCCAGATAAAGATTCCACAAGAAAAGAAAATTATAGACCAATCTTTCTAATGAACATAGATGCAAAAATTCTCAACAAAATACTTGCAAATCGAATCCAACAGCATATCAAAAGACTTATACATCACGACCAAGTGGGATTTATTCCTGGTATGCAAGGCTGGTTCAACATAAGAAAATCAATCAATGTAATACACCACATTCACAAATTGAAGGAAAAAAACCACATGATCATCTCAATATAAGCAGAAAAGGCATTCAACAAAATCCAACATCCTTTTTTGATAAAAATACTTGAAAAGATAGGAATAAAAGGAAAATTCCTCAATATGATAAAAGGCATATATGAAAAACCCACAGCCAACATCATACTCAATGGGGAAAGGTTGAAAGCTTTCCCTCTAAGATCGGGAACAAGACAAGGATGCCCACTGTCACCATTGTTATTCAACATTGTACTAGAAGTTCTAGCTAGGGAAATTAGACAAGAAAAAAAATTAAAGGCATCCAAATAGGAAAAGAGGAAGTAAAACTCTCACTGTTTGCGGATGACATGATCCTGCACTTAGAAAATCCTGAAGTATTCACGACAAAGCTACTTGAACTAATAAATGAGTTCAGCAAAGTGGCAGGATACAAGATCAACACGCAAAAATCGGTAATGTTTTTGTACACTAGTACTGAACAACCTGAGGAGGAAATCAGGAGGAAAATTCCATTTTCAATAGCAACAAAGAGACTCAAAGACCTAGGAATTAATTTAACCAAAGAAGTACAGGACCTATATACAGAAAACTACAAAACAATGCTAAAAGAAATTTAAAAAGACCTAAACTAAAGGAAAGACATTCCATGTTCATGGATTGGAAGAATAAATATCGTGAAGATGTCAATCTTGCTCAAACTGATTTATAGATTCAATGCAATTCCAATGAAAATCCCAACAGCTTACTTTACAGAATTAGAGAAGGCAATTACCAAATTCATCTGGAAGGTTAAGTGTACCCGAATAGCCAAAAGCATTCTAAAAAAGAAGAGCAATGTGGGAGGAATTTCACTGCCTGACCTTAAAACATATTACAAAGCTACAGTGGTCAAAACAGCATGGTACTGGCATAAAAATAAACACATCGATCATTGGAATAGAATTGAGAACCCAGAAATAAACCCTCACCTATACAGTCAACTGGTTTTTGACAAACCTACCAAGCCCACGCTAATGGTAACGTTATTCACCATTGCCAAAAGTTGGAAACAACCCAGGTGTCCATCAACAGATGAATGGATAAACAAACTGTGGTCTATTCATACGATGGAATATTATGCAGCTGTAAGAAGAAATGGAGTCGTAAACAATATGGCAACATGGATGAACCTGGAGGACATTATGCTGAGTGAAGCAAGCCAGACACAAAAGGACAAATACTGTATGAATGCGTTACTATGAACCAAATATATTGTGTAACATATTGTTTGATCAAAAAAAAAAAAAATTTTATATGTATCCATTACATTTAATGGAGAAATATATATATTCATCTGTGTTTACTTTTTAGTTTTTAATTGTTTATATTTTCAATTATTAAATGTAGAAATAAAGTTAAATAAAAAAAGAAAATAATAATAATGATAATAAGATATTAAAAAAAAAAAATCTTACTACTAACTGTAGTCCTTATCTTACATTTAGTGTATTTTTCCCCCAACCCACCCTATTATTATTTTTTAAATATATTTTATGAAAAAAGTTGGAAACTTACAGAACATCATGCACATGTGCAGAATTCCCATACAGCACCCCTCTATCAACACACCACACTGTGGTAGAACGTTGGTTACAGATTATGAGATAATATCATCAGACTATTACCAGGTCCATAGCTATGTTTGGCACACTTTTTCTATACTCCCCCATCATCAACACAGTACATCTTTAGCTTAGATGCATGAATATTACATCATTACTGTTAACCACAGTCCCTAGGTCATTCCAGTTGTATTTTTCCCATGCTTCTCCACATTCCCACCACCCTGCAGAAGTGATGTACATCTGCTCTAGCTCACAAAGGACACTCTTGCATCTGTACCATCAACCACAATTCTCAACCACCTCTGGATTTACCATGTTATTCAGTGCCTAAATTATTCTCTAGCTTTCTTTCAGTTGGCATTTACATCCCTAGACTACCCTTTTCAGCCACCTTCCCATTTATAAACCAGTTGTTACTATAATGTGTTACTATCAACTCTATATATTTCCAAACTTTTACAGTAAAGTTAATTAAAACTTCTACATACATTAAACATCTTTAATCCATCTTAGTCCCCCTCTTATCTCCTTTAAGAATCTTTGTCTCTTTTTGTTGTGCTAGCTGTCTGCATGGGCCAGCTGTCCACGTGGTCCCGGTCTCCACGCAGGTTGCTGTCTGCGTGGGACAGCTCGCTTTCACCAAGAGGTCCTGGGAAACGAACCTGGCACTTCCCATATGGTAGACAGGAACCCAATCACTTGACCACATCTGCTTCCCCCAAGCATCAGTAATTTTAAAGTCCTTCTCCCCATCAGGTAATCCCAATGTGCAGCTAAGGTTCTAGTATATTTTTGTTAAACATTAAAAATTAAATTATTCAAACAATGTTGTGAGAAGAGGAAAAAGAAAAAACACATTTGCTTTTAGTATAAGCATTCATAGTACACTTAGGAAATGGGTAATCCTTCTTTTCATTGTTAGCGATGGTGAATTTGTCAGATGATGTTTTGTCTCAATGCTCCTTCATCTTTATGCCTGTTTCTCTGGATTGGAGCAGCTGCTGAATGTAGCCTATGAAAATTATCAGTAAGATCCTGAGGAATATTGGGGGCTCCTTGAGAAGGGAGATGAAAGAGGCACCTGGTTTGGGATGTGGACTGTGACTCATCTAATCGATGTTGAATTAACAAGGTTTGCTCAAAGCGTAAAACTTTACTTAAAATGTATCCATTGTTGGTATCTTCATATGATACCAACAGAAGAGAAATACAGAAAAGGGCTTACGAGAGAACAAATAATAACAAATAATAATAATAATTCCAAAATTAGGAACTATTTATTTGAGTGAGAGTAAAAATTAGTTGTTATTTAGCACCATGCTAGTTAACTATTCTTTTGACCTTTCAAAGTGCAATTTCCAGGAAGCGGATGTGGCTTAAGTGATTTGACTCCCTTCTACCATATAGTAGGTCCAGGGTTCGATTCCCGGGGCCTCCTGGTGAAAAGCAAGCTGGCCGATGCGGCGAGCTGGCCTGTGCAGGAGTGCTGGCCCGTAGAGAGAGCTGGTGCAGCAAGATGACACAACAAAAAGAGACACAGAAGAGAGACAATAAGAGACACAGCAGACCAGGGAGCTGAGGTGGTGCAAGAGATTGAGCAGCCTCTCTCCACTCTGGAAGGATCTATTCATACTCAAGAGGCTCTACATGCCACATTCCCTGCAAGGACATATTTTGAATAGCATTCAGCCTTAAAGGATGAAAAGTAAAGAGCAAAACACCTTGAAATTGGAAACTGGATTTCAGTTCTGCCTAGTCTTTGATTCTTCAATCTGGGCTAAAAGTTCTGGTTTCTGTGCTTGAAGAAAGCGGCAAAAAAAAGACTGACATTAGGACTATAGTTTCCACAGTTACCATTCAGGATACGAAATTAGAAGTCTAAAAACCTAAAAGAAAAGAAAAGAAAATAAGGAACAACCCCTTAACAGCTTTTGGATTTGCAATGATCATTGCACATTGTTAGTTTTATAATTTCCATGAAAGAATGCTTATTGTCCTGTAGGTGGCAGTAAAACACTACTCGTAGATATGAAAATGAATGATAATAGTCCAACACTCAATGTTGTCACTTTGTTATTATTCCTCTGTATTGGTTTTTCCTTCCAACATCATTTATTATTTGAATGTTTTGTTTTTAACTTTTCTCTTGTGTGTCTTCAGTTTGAGATAGGTTAGTTTTAAGATGCTATCTAATGCTGAAACAAACCAACAAAAATAAATACTGGGCTTCAAACTAGTGTAGGATATCCAAGGCATTTTAAAGTTTCAGAAATAATGCATTTTATGAATTAGGGATCTATACCAGAAAAAATATTTATCATTATAGTGCCATGCATATATTATAAAACATCTGACATTTGTTTAAGTGATTTCTCATTATTACTCATGAGACAATCCAGCATTCCAGGGAGGGAAGATAGTTGAATAAACATGTCATGTTCCAAGTGGCCAGTAATTAATAAGAACTTAATGTACCCTACGAAATATGAATTCACTTGACAGAGAGAAAGACAATGAAATCCAATGTCTTCCTTGCCCTCTATTTTTTTGAGAAAACTAAGTGCTTTTAGCATAACCTCATTCAAGCTTTCCATCCTATTACAAACCTTTCTCTGATTTTCACCCTCCTCTGCTCCTTTCTTTAATGAAGATATGTTCTTCCTGTTTTCCAAAGCTACCTGTGTCCTTGATCCCAATCTTCCTGCCTCCCTTTGGAGAAGCCTATGATGGCTGGTTACTTCATGTATTCTACAGACACTTAGTGAGTGCCTACTACTGACAGATTCTAGATTAGGTATGGGGGATATAAAGCTTAACAGTCTATGGTATCAAGTTATCCTGAGACAGACAAGTAGACTGGCGGTTTTAATAGAGTGTGATTGGTCCTGAGTTTTTAAAGGAAACTTTGGAGCCCAGAGGCAGGGTGCCAACCTCATTATGGGAGAATCCATGAAGATTGTGCAAATGTAGCAAGTAGACTGAGTCTTAAGAAAGTAAAAAAGGGCATTTTAGACAGAGAGAACAGCATGCGCAAAAAAAGGCATGAGGAAGAATGGCCAAGGCAAATCCTTTGCTATGGTGTATTTGAGGCTGATGCACACAAGAGATTCTAAAGGGTTTTAATTATGTTTCTGTCTCCAATTTTACTGTGGGATTTTAACCAAATCATCTAACTTTTCTAGCCCTTAATTTTCTCATTTATAGATAAAAAGACAGGAAAATGTGGTTTCTAAGGCTCTAAATTTCAGCCCTGACAGCTGAGTAATCTGTGCTATACTGTCTTATACAACCATCTCAGTAATTTAATGAATAGATAAGAATCATCTTATAATTAGTACATTCATTGTTCAAATGCTTAGCTGAAACTTATCTTTGTCTCTCTTATAAAAAAAGAGTTTGCAGAGCAATATAATAACATTAGGAGCAAAATAGTATTCAATTTATTATATTTAAAAATGAATATTATGGGGAGAGGATGTAGGTCAGTGGTTTGAGCGCCTGCTTCGCATATATGAGGTCCGGGATTCAATCCGCAGTACCTCCTTAAAAAAAAAAAAAGAATATTACAAACTGTTTTCAACCCTATTTAAAAATCCCTTTGGCAGCACACTTAAAGATGAACAATCCATTTGTTATAAATTAGTGAAATGTGTGTGTGTGTGTCTGTGTGTAAATGCATACACACAGACACACACATACACTTCTGCACTGCAGTCATTCAAACATATCCAGATACCCAAGTAATACTTTGGCTCTCCCAAAGAAATATGATATCTATCATAAATAATAATGTTATTGTATAGTATTTACAGTTCGTGATGCGCTCTCAAATGCATGCCGCCCCCAGCTGCGTAGAATTCATTTTGCATTTGGTACAAAGTGAGCAGGCGGGCTTAAGCCTGACACTTCGAGTCGGTGTTGACAGTGACCGGGCCTGACCCTCAGAAGGGAGCCGGTGCTGGCTGTGCCAGACTCCTGCCGGGGTGATTGTGCACCGGAGACATGGTGAAGATTTTGAGTGTTCTGGGGACTCCAACACAGTGACCATGAAAGAGAGAGTGGACTTCTAAAGAAGAAGCTTCAGGGAGAACAGGGTGGTAGGGGGTGACTTCTTTGGAGTACCTGGCACCTTCGCGGGAGCGGTTACTGGAAGCGGAACCCAGACGGCGCCCGCAGTAGTCTTGGGTGGTCACGAGCCAGTCGCTGGAGGGGATGGCTGTTGTGCTGGTGCCTGTGGGCTGATGGAAACCTCGGCGGCTACCCCTCGTGGGCCTCGGCGCGCAATCACGAGGGGCTGTATGTGTATGTGTGCGTGAGACCACGCCATCACGGAGATCCCCGCGTGCAAGGTGCGCACGCCAGGATGCACCTGACTATATACCCGGCGTCGCAGATGCGTCACTTCAAATGCGTTTTAAAAATAATAATTAATAAATAAAATTAATAATAATACACCTGTCATTTGTTTAGCAATTATAATGTGCCTGGTACTGTGCCTAACACTTTTAAACTAATCTTCATGTATTTAATTTTAACAATAATTCTTAAAGGTTGGTACTAGTCAATATCCTTATTTTACAGATAAGGAAAGGAAAGCTTAGAGAAATTAAACAACTTGGCTAAAATCATTCAGTTAGATGGACACACCAGAATCAGAAATTGGAATTGTCTTAATACAGAACCAAAGTTCTTAACCTGTAAATTATGGTATACGTGTTTTAAACTTTACAATTACCCTGTGAAGAAGAGATTATTCCTACTTGATATTCAAACCCAAGAGTTCTCACCCCAAATCTCATACTTTTCCTATTGTATAGCAGCAGACCCTTAAAAGGTAGTGAAATCAGCCTCAATTTCACAAATCCATGTTGGCATCATACTATGAATGAGAATAAAGTTTTTTTTATCCAAGTTGTTTGAAGACAGCATGTTCAAAGATAGTTGCCTCAATTAAAAATTGTCCCTGGTTGAAAAGGACAGAAGAATCAGAGCAGCTAGGAGCCATAGTTATGTCATCAAATTGAATTTAGGCTAATAAAGACAAACTCACTGTCGAAAGTGATCATGAAATTAAAATATTCTCTGCTTTTGACTGGCTAAAAAAATATTTGATTCCTGAGTTCTGCCTATCCACCTATTTTCCATGGTCTTTAATATGTAGTCATCCTTGAATCCTGTTCAATGCCCTAATCAAATTCTATTTCACTCTGACCAACCACTATGTATGAATTGAATGTAGAGAGATATTATCAGAAGACTTTTGTCAGAAGATGTCACTGCTCAATAAGTTTTCATGACCCTTTTTATCTGCAAAAGATGCTGGTATTGCTTTTCAGCATGAAATAGACTACTTGTGTTCATTAAAATGCTGACAGGGTTGGTGACTCACTGTGGGAATCGATTGATATTATCACAATAGTATAACAAGTCAGAGGAAATTCAGCTGAAGCATATAAATTTTTATTTGATATTTGGTTTATACAGGTTAACAAGAGGCTGAAATATGCTCCTTTTATCTGAAATACAATAACCAAATACTCCATAGGCTTGCTCTTTTTCCTCCTTTGTTGCTTTCCTTTGACTAAGGGAATTTGGTTCTAGCAAAACTAAATGAATTTAGAACAAAAATCATTTATTTGTGCCATGTGTAGCCTTGATTAATTATGGTATAGGCTAAATGGCTATTTAAAAAGAGAAAGAGTGTGTAAAAGAGAAACCATATGAAATTCAATGGTTTAAATAAAATAGTTTATTTTTCACACACAGACCAGTCCAGAGAGAACTGGGCTGTTCCCTAAAGGCAGGACAGCTCAGCTCCATAAGATCACTCAGGGACTCAGTTTTTATATGTTTTTGTTCCACCATCCCCTAGGATGTTGTCCTTATATACGTGATAGATCACTGGCATATCCATGTTCCAATTCACAGAAATGGAGAAATTTCAAGCCAAAACGGAGGGCAAGCAATTTTCTTTTAATCAAATAACCAGGAAGTTGTATACACCACTTTTGCTCACATTCCAGTGGAGGGTGGGTGGTTCAGAAAGATATTATCTATGACCACACTTAGCTGCAAGTGAGCTAGGAAATATGGTCTTAAACTTAGCAGCCATGTGTCCTGCCTAAAATTCTTATTTCAATGGAAGAAGGGGAAACTTTTTTAGAGGACAATTAGCAATCTATCAAAATGTGCTACTCTGGCAATTCAATATTTGTGTGCACCCTTATTCTCACTCTTCTATTATACTCCCTCCCTCCCAATGGAGATACTCCAAGGTCTCTTTAGTTACTTCATCTGCTGAAAGTCAAGGGCCTCTAGATGATGCACAGCCCTGTCCCTTAGGACTGAGATGGTTCCTCTCAGTCCAGTGACTAATAGACAAGTTATCTGCTCATCTCACGTCCAGTGTACAAAAGTGGTAGAAAAAGGTTAACCACAATAGGAGCTCTCATTCAGAAAAGGAAAGCAGTCCATAGGGATTTCAAAGATACCCTGCTTTAGCAGTAGAGAAGATTGCTTGGTTAACCTACCTGGCTTCTCTGATTCTAATCTCTAGGAGCTACACCCTTCTCTACTGTCCTCCATGACCACATAAGGTTGGTGTTGGAGAGAATACCCTCCATTAGAGCTACACAGTTTTCAAAACCTTTTTCCTGCTTGTGGAGGTTTGGAGGTCTGATAGTTTATTTTAGTTACAAGCATAGGAATTTTTTTTTTTTTTTAAGCCAGAATGGATTTCTTTTTTTTTTTAATATCCCCTAAAACTTGTAATAGATTTTTGGTCTTTTTGCTTCTAGTCAATTCCATGTGAATAACTTTGGCTCTAAGTTCTGGTTTTAGATGTTTTTAGTGGCCTGTATGCCTCTTTCCATTTTAATAGTGGTTACTTTGAAGCCATTTAAAACCACAAACTTGGGTGGGAAGACAACACCCGTAATTTTATCATTGCTTTTCTGGCTGGCTCTATACTTTGTCTAAGAAGTTTTAATGAGATATACTCATGAAAAACGTAGAGCCTTTTTATCCTTCTGTTTCAGGGTCAGGCAATCCTATCAGGCCCCAAATCACTGTATTTGAAAGTTTCGATTGTAGAACAGGGCAGACAAAAGCTCTCTCAGAAGAGCTTGCAAACAGGCCAGTTTTTACGAGGGCTTATCTCTTCCTTGTAATGCCTTACTATAGTATCAAGGAGCAGCTAGCTCACTAACATTCTGGCACTTTCCAACCACTTTCTTTAAAGTGGTTCATACTGTGCGGTATGTCTACCTTTTAAGTTATCACAGGCAACAGTTTTAACAAATATTGTGACATGGCATAAAAAGAATCACCAGTTTCCCAGCCTACATTATTTGTTTTCATACTTTGCCTTTTACTCAATCACTAAACAAAGGAGTGTATAGGTTTTATTGTGCCAGCACCTCACTTGAGGGAACCGTTTTCTGTTTTAGTCACGTTATAGGCTAAACTACCATAACAAATACATCCTAAAGTACAGTGGCTTAAATAAGGAAGAAGTTGTTTTTTTGTTTTGTTTTGTTTTTTCTTTTTCACGTGACCATCTATAAAGGTAGGCATGTGGTCCAGGAATGTCTGGAGCTCAGCAACATGAGATAATTCAGGAGCCCAAGTTCCTTTCATCCTATTGTTCTACAGCAGGATTTTTTAACATCACTACTTTTGACAGTTTGGGCCAAATAATTCTTTGTTGTAGAGTGCTGTCCTGTGCATAAGAGAATATTTAGCACCTCCCCAAGAGTGACAACTAAAAATGTCTCCAAACATTGTTACATGTCTCCTATGGGGAATAAGCACCCTGGTTAAGAACCATTGCTTTAGAATTTCATCTTCATCTTCATGGTCAAAGCTAGGTCACCATCACAACCACATTCTAACTTACTGAGAGGAGAAAGCAAAAGAAGAAGACAAGTTAGTTCCCTTTAAAAAATGATGAAGTTTCATTCAACATTAAGTGATGAAACCATTGTCATAGGTTACACCTAGCTGCAAAGGAAGGTGGAAAATGTGATCCCTAGCTGGGGGGCCATGTGTCCTGCTACAACTCTATTACTTGGAAGAAAGGAAAAGCATATTTAGGAGTCACCTATCAGTCTGCCACAAACCCCACTGGAAAAATGAATTAGAATTAGACTTTTATATAGTTGTTAAAAGTTAAGCAAGGAGTAGTAGCTAAGTGGGAAGGACTTAAATATCTTTCACTAATAGGAATTGGCCAGAACTTTTAAATATAGGATTGTAAACACAGATTTCCATTTTGTTATGTATCTTTTTTTTGTGGTTTTATCTGAAAAAGTAAAAAGTGATGACTTCACAGTCTTGATAGAAGTGATGAAATATTAAGCTATAAAAGTTGGATTTGAAATAGTAGCAGGGCCTGTCACCATAGAAAATTATATTTTCTTTGTTTAATACTAAACATTTTTATTTAAGTAATATTCATAGAAAAAAAAGGATTATCTATACATATATTGACACTTGATTTTATGAGTAGGATGTGAAAATTTCAGTATTTTGAAGATCACATATGTTTGAAAATGACTTTTTCTAGATTTATACAATCTAGGACTTAATCTAGGTGTTAAAAGATCCAGTATTAGAATTTTAGGAAGAACAGCTGGGAGTTAATCAAAATACCGGAAGAGAAAATCTCACAGTTTTTTCTGTACAAAAATACATAGATGTAGACCCTTGTGCTTCAGGCCAAGATGGAGTAACAGGGGCTGGATTTACTCTCCTGCCTGAAACAACAATAAAAAGTAGACAAAATATGCAAAACAATGTATAGTAGTTTGAGATTGTTTTATGAATCCCAAAAGTAGAAAGATTATGTTTGTAAACTAATCTCTTCTTCTGGGTGTGATACCCTTTGATTGCGTTAAATACAACTGAGGTGTCTTTGATTAGATTACCTGTTAAGATTGAGTTAGGGCTTTTTTGATTTTACTGCATCAGTGGGCATGACTCAGGTTGAGTCCCTGCCCCTTTGCTGGGTCTGATATAAACAGACACTCACTGAAGAAGACATGGGAAGAGAGAGAGCTCTATCATTTTTAATCCTGGGGTCCCAGGGAAATATGAGCCTGATAGTTTGCAGCTGACCTTGGAAAGAGACTAGAACAGATAAGACTGATATAGAAGGCCCAGAAAGAAACAAGCCCTAAGTCAGGAGAGAGAAGACTGGAAGTCCAGAGGGAAAGGAGAGACCAGGCAAGATCAGTGACCATGTTGCTTCAATACTTGGCAACTGACTTTTGTGAGAAAGCAACCTTGAGTTGGACTTTTTATGGCCTTGTAACTGTAAGCTTTTACTTCAACTAAATACCCTTTATAAAAGCCAACAGATTTCTGGTACTTTGCATCGGTACCCCTTTGGCGGACTAATACACAATGGTTTTCATTCTCCTATTGGATATAGGACAATGAAAGACAGTGATCCCTGAGAAAAGAAAACCAAATAAAGTGAGCCCAATGATTGCCCCATCTTATTGCCTTGAGACAGTTTCTAGGCTGCAGTGCAGGGAGAGTACAATCAGATGAAGCCCAGCAGACTCCCTGTATTGAGGTGACAGAGCTCAGATTCTACAGATACCAAGGCAGCTAGGGTTCACAGGACAGACTACTAGAGAGAAGAGAGCTGCACAGAGAGAGAACTGAAAATCTGCAGGGTCCCTCTGGTATTCAGCAGAGTACTGATCCGTATGTGTTTGTCAGAAAACTACCCAAAGATAGGGAGAGAACATTTGAGAAGATGAAAGGAAACAGTGTTTGGCATTCACACAGGGCCAAGAACAGTGCTTATTTTCACCAGCCAGACTGGAAACCTCATAATTCATAGGGCATATGGTAGAATTTTCAGAAGAGTCTTGCCTCAGTAATGGGGAATAATTAGCCCTAGAGTAAATGTTGCTCTGGTCCTACCTAACAAATCAAAAAACATGAACCAAAAGGATCAAACTGTTTCCAAGGAATTTAATTGTATCCCATGACAACGTTCAAGAATATCTATGGAAATACATATATATCCAGCACACAAAAAGATAAAATTCAAATATCTAGCATTTAATAAAAGATTACTAGGCATGGAAAAAAGCAGAAAAACATGACTCACAAAGAAGAGAAAAATCTACCAATCAAAATCAACCCAGATGTTAGAATTAGCAGACCAAGTACATTAATTCTGTATTATAACTCTACCATCTGTTCAAAAAGTTAACTAGAGGGGAGCAAATATGGCTCAAGTGGTTGAGCACCTGTTCTCACATGGGAGGTCCTGGGTTCAGTCCCTTGTGCCTCCTAAAAAAAAACACAAACAAACAAACATCAAGCAAACAAACGAAAAAACCAACTCAGGGGAACTGATGTCACTCAGTAGTTGAGTGCCGGCTTCCCACATATGAGGTCCCAGGTTCAATCCCTGCCCCGGTACCTCAAAAACAAACAGACAAACAAAACAAAACATTTAAGTAGAGAAATGGAAGACATAAATTTCTAGTAATGAAAGTTACAATGTTTGATAGAATTTAAAAATATACTAAATGGGATTAACAACTGATTAGATGTTGAAAAAGAAAAGAAAATAAATTTGAAGACATAGCAATTGAGACTGTTCAAAATGATATACAAAAAGAAAAAAGAATTTAAAAAAGAAAGAAAAGAACATCAGTGATTTATGAGACACTTTAAAAGCTAATGTACATCTAATTGGAGTCCCTTAAGAAGTGAGGAGGAGGGGGCAGAAAAAACACTTGAAGAAATAATAGCTGAAGTTTTTCCAAATTTGGTTAAAACTTTAAACCCACAGATTCAAGAAGTTCAATGAATCCCAGGCAAAAGAAACATGCGGAAAACTACATTAACCCACATCATAATCAATTTACTCAAAACCAGTAGCAAGGGAAACAGATGTGGCTCAAGTGTTTGGGCTCCCGTCTACCATATAGGAGGTCCAGGGTTCAATTCCTGGGGCCTCCTGGTGAAAGGCAAGCTGGCCTGAGCAGAGAGCTGGCCCACGTGGAGTGCTGGCCTGTGTGGAGTGCTATCCTGCGCAGGAGTGCTGGCCTGCGCAGGAGTGCTGGCACAGCAAGATGATGCAACAAAAAGAGACACAGAGGAGAGACAATAAGAGACACAGCAGACCAGGGAGCTGAGGTGGCACAAGAGATTGAGTGCCTCTCTCCCACTCTGGAAGGTTCCAGGATTGTTTCCCGGTGCCACCTAAAGAGAAGACAAGCAGGCATAGAAGAACACACAGAGAGCAGACAGCAAGTGCAAAAACAATGGCGGGGGGGCAGGGGGAGGGGGAGAAATAAATAAATCTCCTTTTTAAAAAAAAAAACAGTGATAGAAAGAAAATTTTTAAAGGAGCCCATGAAAAAGATAAAGGATGTACAAAGGAACAATATATGACAGCAGATTTCTTCTTATAAACAATTCAAGTCAGAAAACAGTAGAACAATATCTTTAAGTACTAATCTTTTTTAAAAGTGAAAATATCTTTAAAAAACTAATATGAAATACTTTTTCAGACATACAAAAGCTGAAATGATTCATTAGCATATCTGCACCACAAAAAAGTGTTAAAGAAGTCCTTCAGGCAGAAAGAAAATGATACTAGATGGAAATAGGAATCTGTTCTACACAAAGGAATGAAGAAAACTGGAAATGGTAACTTCAAGGATGAATATGTTTTTTAAAAAATATCTTTAAAATATAACTGACTTTCAAGAAGAATAATATAGTGTAGAGTCTATAACAAATGTATAAGAGAAATGTGTGACACAATAGAATAAAGACCAGGAGGGAAGAAATGGAAACATACCATTTTAAGGTTCTCATACTATATGTGAAGTAGCATCGTATCACTTGAAGGTAGCTTAGGATAAGTTAAAGATATGTTATGGGAAGCAAGTGTGGCTCAGTGGATAGAGCCCCCGTTTACCATATGGGAGGCCCGGGTTCGCGTCCCGAGGCCTCCTTGTGAGGGCACGCCGGCCTGAGCGGTGCGGTGGGCTGATGCAGCAACCTCACGGCAGGAAGCGGGTGTGGTGCAATGGATAGAGCACCCGTTTGCCATATGAGAGGCCCTGGGTTCGCTTCCCGGCGCCTCCTTGTGAGGGCAGGCCGGCTCGCGCGGCACCGTGGGCTGATGCGGCAAGACCTCACAGCAAGGGGGAGATAAGCAGACACAGAGAAGACACGCAGCGAATGGACACAGCAGCACAAGCAGCAAGGGGGGGATAAATAAATAAAAAATAAATAAATCTTAAAAAAATAAATAAATAAAGATATATGTTATGAACCCTAAAGCAATCACTGAAATAACAAAACAAAGAGTTGTAGCTATGGAGTCAATAAAGGAAATAAAATGGAACCATAAAAAAATATTCCAGAAGACAGCAGAAAAAGAGAAAAAAGAGCAGATCATATAGGAAACAAGCATCAAGATGAAAAACATTAATGCATCTAATAACACCTCTAGCATACTGATCAAGGGAAAAAAAAAGAGAAAGCACAAATTATCAATAGCAGGAATGAGAAAAGTAACATCACTACCAAGTTTATGGACATTAAAAGGATATTAAGAGAATGTTATGAACAACTTTATGCCAATTAATTTGACAGATGAAATGGACAAATTCCTTGAAAAACACAAAGTGCCTAACCTCACTCAGGAAGAAATAGATAACCTGAATATCCCTATATCTATTCAAGAATATTCTTTTCTCTGTATATTGAATTTTGCAACTTGAAATTTTTAGTTATTGTAGAAATCAGAAGTTTGATTACATGGGTATAAAATTCTAAAAACCAAAGTTGTATAATAATCTTGTTTTTAAGATATAGAAGTTGCTGAGAAAGAAGTTTTCATGATTTACTTCCAAACTAGTCATAACCTTCTAATTACACTGATGGGGAAGTGGGTTGGGGAGGCATCCTGCATCCTGCAGAAGATACCTTTCTCATCTTCCACAATTCTGTATTCAAGTCTCTTACTTTTCTGCCCATCCCCATGGTGGGTTCCTCTTGCTCCTTAGCTCTCAGCAATAGGTAAGTCCTTGGGCCTTATGCACTTTTTCATTGCCTTCTCACTCTTGAAGAAATCCTTAATTTACATTCCAAATAAAATAATTACTAAATTTTGCCCTAACCCAAATTCCAAGTTTATATCTTTAGCAACCCTTTAATATCTTTAGGGGCCCTTGATATTTCCTTTTCATTATCATTATTCATTTATGGACTAGGCAGATTTTATATAGCAAAATCCAGGGGCACTGTTCACATAGACTGTTCACACTTCACGTCTGTACATGGTGTCCTTAATTATTACACTGAGTTCAGCTTTTCACTCCCCTATCAAAAGTCTTTGAGCTAAATGCCAGCACTGTACCCTGAAAGCATCTTTATCTCCTTTGTCATCTCTCCTTTTCCTTGTGTATACAGAGCCTTCCTAGGCCCTATATTGTGGCTTAAACCCTACCTCCTTTAAAGGATGGTTCTAGAGTATGCCCATAATGAGCGTAAATTGCAGTTATTCCATATATCATTCACTTTTTTTTTTTAAGGAGGTACTGGGGATTGAACCTGGGACCTTGTACATGGGAAGCAGACACTCAACTACTAAGCTACACCCGCTCCCCTTTATCATTCACTTTGACACTAACATAATGTCTTTCATTGTTATTTAGACATTCTATATGTTTATGTATTACCTTCTCCAATTAAATTGCTCATTCCTGAAATACAGTCTGATGCTTACTTTTTATCCCACATAGTAACAAGTGGAGTTCTGTATGCCCAGCAAGCATCCCTAAATCCAGCATTGATAGAAAGAGCAGAAAAGTGCCCAAACTACTAACTTCATCCTTTTTCCAGTTGTTGTATTTAAGTTGAATACACCCCCATCTAAAGCAATGTTTGAAATAGTTTTGATTTTTCCCTAACCATCTGTATTAGTCAGCCAAAGGGGTGCTGATGCAAAATACCAGAAATCTCTTGACTTTTTTAAAGGGTATTTATTTGGGGTAGAAGCTTGCAGTTACCAGGCCATAAAGCATAATTTACTTCCCTTACCAAAGTCTGTTGCCATGTGTTGGAGCAAGATGGCTGCCGACGTCTGCCATGAGTTCATGTTTCCTGGGTTCCTCTCTTCCCGGGGCTTGTTTCTTGTTTCTCTGTGGGCTCAGCTACCCTGCTCTCTCCACAAGACCAGCTGTAGACTATCAGGCGAACAACTCTGTCTCTCTTCCCAGGGCTCGATTCTCTCCTGGCTCAGCTGCTCTGCTCCTCTGTGTGCTTGCGTCTCAGGCTCCAGCTCAAAACTCCAAATCTCTTCTCTGCCATGTAGTTTATTCTGTGAGTCCCCACCCACCAAGGGGGCAGGGACTCAACATCCTACTGACATGGCCCAATCAAAGCCTTAATCATAATTTAATCATGCCCAGGTACGGACCAATTTACAAACATAATCCAACATCTATTTTTGGAATTCATAAACAATACTAAACTGCTACACCATCTATACTTTGTATTCAAGTTTTATATTAGAGAGGAACTACAGTAACCCTTGCTTCTTTTAATTAATATTTCTTAATTGCTTATACAGTAAAGTCAGATCTTTGTGTATAGGTTATACATGTCAAAACTTTTTTGAATACAAAAGTCCTATACTTCCCAAATTTAAAAAGTTTTCACTTAAATAATCATGCACTAATTAATTTTCCCTCATTTAAAATTATAATGTTAACTATGGGCCTAGACACTATTTCCATCATATTTATCCTGTATTTAACAAACCTTCATTGACTTCTAAATATTGAAGATTGAGTTAAGATGCCTTTTTCTGCTCTCAAGACCCTCTACACTTGGCTTGAAGTCTCTATTCTAGCTAAACCAGAAATGGACTCAAAGATTAGCCACACATGCCTTGGGCTTGCCCACTTTCTGTTCAGAAGAACTTTCCTCCATTCTTTCTAAATCTACACATCTTACAAGTCAAGTTCACATCTAACCTCTGATCATCATTTCCTCTCCTCTGTTTTTACAATGAAATCCAAAATATAGATAACTCTCAGGGCATATCATTGTATGATAGTTTACTTGTGAAAATAAGTGCTTTTATTTTATTTTATTATTCTTATTTTTTTAAAGATTTATTTATTTTATTTATTTATGCCCCCCTTGCCGCTTGTGTTGCTGTGTCCATTTGCTGCATGTCTTCTCTGTGTCTGCTTATCTCCCCCTTGCTGTGAGGTCTTGCCGCATCAGCCCACGGCGCCGTGCGAGCCAGCCTGCCCTCACAAGGAGGCCCCGGGAAGCGAACCCGGGGCCTCTCATATGGTAAACGGGTGCCTTTTTAAAATTTTGAGGGAAGCTCTTTGAAACAAGATTGTTCATTTGTTACTCCCCTCTGGGGCGACTCTGCATTTCTACAGCGAGTAGCACTCTACAGTACAGAAGGGACAGACTATTTGTTGTTTCTGAGATTGGGGTAAGGGTGTGAGGGAGTACCAGATAAAGAATCTAAATACGTTGCTAGCTCCTCCTGAGTCAGTTCTTCACAGAATTACTTCATTGCTTATATCCATTCCTAGTACATAAGAGATACTTAAATAGAATCACTATAACACATTCAAATCAGTGTTATTCCTCATTTTGAAATTATACCTTTCTCTGTTGATAATTGAGAAATGGCTGAACTTCATCTTTTCATAGTTGTCATTTTTTTCTTCTTTTATTTGAGTAACTATAGATTTGATTACTTTTACTTGATTCTCCCTTCTCTTTAGTCCTCTTTAATTTTTTGTCAATTTATTACATTTACCTTACCTGAGATTTCTTTTTTTTTTTTTTTTTGCTTACATCACCAGTCCAAGCTCTCTCCCATATTGTGGTAGGAAGTAGGAGAGGCTGACCTCAGCAGATACGGGATTGGTAGTGAGAACACCTCCACCCACAGGTGGTAATAATACGTTGTAAAGGTTGAGAGTTGAACAGATACACTGAAGTAGGTAACTGAGACAAGTATGGTTGGCCTGAGATGAGTATCAGGAACTTAAGCCAAAAATAGAAAGAACTGCCAGGAAAGCAAATAAAAATGAGTATGAAGGAGGGTAACTTGGTGATAGCAGAGAGGGTTATGTGTGGGGAGCAGGCTGGGTGCTTATCTGTTACTGGGCTTTTACATGTTCTGCAAGCTAAAACCATCTCTATTTTAAAGGACCAGTATTGGAAAGGAAGCCACCAATCAATGTTTTCCTAATATTATATTGTAAATGCCTTTCTGCCCTTAGTTATAAATTTATGAAAGATGGTGTATTTCAAATAGGATCCATTTGATTCTGGGTGGCATTTAAATTGACTTTTCTTGGAAACTTCTTGTCATTCTTCATATGTGTGGGGTTTTTTTCTTTTTTTAGATCCCATTGCTTTACATATAGTAGTTATGATATAACTGCAGAATTTCAAAATTTAATATTTCTAGTCAAGTGATTTTGAAATAGAAAATTAAGTCTTGCTCTTAGATTAAGGTTATTTTATCATTTAGCTATCATTATAATATAAGAAATTTCAATAAGGGGATTATAAATATAATTGTATTTATTGTTTTTGTTTAATTCATTTTTATTGTTTAATTAATTTTAATTATATATATAAAACATAAAATTTGCCATTTTAAGCATACAATTCAGTGACATTTATTACAGTCACAATCTTGCATTACCATCAACACCATCCATTATTAAAATATCTTCATCACATAAAGCAGAAACTCTGTACCCATTAAGCAATAACTCCCCATTTCCCCTACCCCCAGTTCCTGGTAACTTCTAATTTACTTTCTGTCTCTCTATATTTGCTTATTCTAGATATTTCATATAAATGGAATCATAAAATATTTGTCCTTAGTGCTCAGCTTCTTTCACTTAGCATGATGTTTTCAAGATTTATCCATACATAGCATGTATCAGAACTTCCTTCCTTTTTATGGCTGAATAATATTACAATGTAGTTATATACCACATTTTGTTTATCAATTCATCCATTTAATTGTAGTTATCTTGACTTGGTATTTCATGCTATATTCAGGCAGTTTTAGGGTAAAGATAAGAAATCAAGGAAGTTTTTGCTTAGCACACTTGCTGCTGAAGCATTCTTTTTTAGAAAATAAGTTGTTCTCATTTCAGAGCAAAGACAGCAAAACTAACACTGGTATTTGGAGAGCTAAGGGAATGATGCCTCTTTTAAGAACAAGACCATTTGGGGCCTGCAAGAGCTTTTGAGCACGTGTGTTCAATTGTTCACTCTATTACATCTACAACCTGTATTGCTTCTTCACTTTAGGTGCGGAATATATGTGCCTTACAGTGGTGACAGCTGCTGTTAGGTCCCATTGCCTTACATGTAGTAGGATGCGTATATATGTATTAGACTTTCAGTTCTTGAATGTTGCCTAGATTTTAGTTGTTCTTAACTAGATTTTTAAGCTTTCATTTAAATGTATGTTGTGGGGGAGCAGGTATAGCTCAGTGGTTGAGCACCTGCTTTCCATATACAAGGTCCCAGGTTTAATCCCTGGTACTTCCTAAAAAAAAAAAAAAGTATGTTGTGGTGTCCCATAATCAGAGCATTGTAACCCGGGATATCTGAGAGGAAAGCAACAAAGAAGAGCCACATGTAAATATAAAACAAATGGAAATTGGAACTTAGTTATTTGGTTAATTTGTTATAAAAAAAAAAATGACTAATCCCATTTTGAACATCTTACCCATTTACTTATAGTTTTTATATTCTCTAAATGTAATAGCTTGTAAGGGAGCCATGTAGAAGTGTCTTCCATTTCCACAATGATTTCTGTCATATTCTTGAGTTTTATTTCAATTCTGCTATTCTCAGTATCTGACCTCTTGGACAAATACACTTATCAATTGGATGTTTTCTTAAAGTTATATTTTTTGTTACTATTGGTTTGGGTACATGTTGGCATTGTTTGGAAATGTTTGTTACTTTACTGATTTGATTTTGTAGTGAATTATTATCTATTGCCAAATGTTACTACTTCCACCAACACTTATCTTTGTTTCCATATAAAATGGAATATATTGTTTCATTTGAGACTCTCCCCGCCCCCCAATATTTTTACACATAAAAAGCCAAACTAAAATGATAACTTCTGGACTCTCATCCTGCAAAATATATGGATCTGTATGTGATCTACTTCCAGAGAACTAGCCTGTCTGGTGATAACATTTCCCATGCTCCCCAAATCTAATTTTCATGTTTCTGAAGGAACATCAACTAGTAGTTAGCATACTTCTAAATTACATTGAGTTTTATTTATTTTCTTATGACTCTTATGCTGTTTTACTATGTCTCTGTTGACTATGTCTATATTTATTCTCCTGTCTTAAAAAAAATCCATAGACATTGCACTAGCTTTCATTTTGACCTTTTTTTAAATGTAGACATTAAATAAGGTACATACTATCCCCTAGTTTAACACATGCCTTTTTAAAAATTAGGCTCATATTTTAATTCTGTAACCCATTTCTTCATTTGAGCATCAATTATTCATTCATTTACTTAATATTTATTTTTTATATTCTGTTAATACAACCTTCTGCTTGCAACTCATTTTTCTTTTTTCTTTTTTTTTTTTTTACCAGGAGGTCCTGGGGATCAAACCCAGGTCTCTCCATATGGGAGACGGATGCCCAACCATTTGAGCCATATCCGTCCCCGCGGCTCATTATTTATCTAAGTGAACAGTGACCACAGTAACTAGAAACTAGTGACTAGAGTACTAGAAATGTAAAAATGAGTAAATTGTAGTGAATCTCAAGGGGTTCACAGTGAAGTAGGGGAGACAGACAAGTATACTACTAATTGTTGTAGAAGAGGTGTTATTGTAGAGTCATAAACAAATGGACAAGGTGCAGAGGTGGAAGAAGGAGATAATGATAGGGAAGACATGAGAGAGGAAGTGACATTTGACATTTGAGCCTTGAAAAGAGAAGACAAGAAGAGACAAGGCATGTCTCAGGCACCAAGACCAGTCTATGTAAGGAATAAAAGCATGTTCAGAAAATGGTGAGAAGTTCCATAAGAATATTGGGGATGAAAGGTCAAGGTGACAGATGTAATTGGAAAGGTAGGATAGGAATAGATTGTCTGAAAGGTGTCTTGTGGTTGGGGTTGTGTGCTTACCTTTGATCTTTTGGCCAGAGGGTACCTTCATGCAGGGAAGTTATGTGATCTGATCATGTGTTTTAGGAAGATAATTTTAGAGACAATGAGAAAGATTGACTGAAATGTGAAGAGACTGGTAATAAATAGGCAGACCAGTTAGGAGACTGTTAGAATAGTTCAGAGGAGAAATAATGACGGCTTCTTTAACCAATGCAGTGGCAATGGAGATGGAAAGGGGCAAGCTCAGCAGCATTTCCAGGATGCAGTCAAGAGGACTTGAGAATACTTAGATGTGCACAGTGATGAATACTGAGTCATTACTATTCTCCACATTCATTTTTCTCTTTCTTTCTCTTTCTCTTAAAAACTTCCCTGTCATCTTCTCTTGTCAACTTTAAGGAAAAGAGCTGCTTATAGAATGTTCTTTGTAGAAAAGTCCACTTACTAGACCTTACTGAATCTTATTCATTCCTCATTTAGTGATTAACAGATAAACAATTGAATAGTGTTACCAAATCATCTTCTGCTTGGTTCAGGTTACGATGTTATGGTTTGAATTCCATTATTAATTAGACTTTCAGAGAAAGTAATCAAACCAATAGATTTTTTAACTATACTTTGTGCCTCAGTCAGGAACTTTGAGAATGTCACTGTGTTTATATATCAGGGGCATTCCATTTCCTCTATGGTGTACCCTTTGCTGACTCGGTAAAGAATATTATCTCTCTGGCAATTTTCTATATCAGTGTGTTACACAAAGGAGGACATAATAAGTCATATGTAGTTTTGAAAGTTACAGAGACACTGAAAAGTTGGTTTTCTTTTTCCCTGCTCTCTCTGTTTCCATGGTAGCCACTCATTCCAGTTCTCATTTTCTCACATTTGATCTCTGACTTGTCTGTCTCCTGGCCTCTGTTACCAGATTAATCTTTCTAAAATAATTGTCTTCATCATATTACTCACCTGCCTATTGAACCGTTTAAGCTCATCCTTCTGGCATTCTGTTTTCATCATAATCCAGCCTTGCCTTGCTATCTAATGTAGTTTCAAATATACCTATTGGGTACATTTATTACACACAGTCATGGGGACCTACTAATTGTCCTGATCTGTGGGTCTTGTCTCTCTCCTGTAGTCTATTATGCCTTTGAGGGTTGGCAAAATATTATATGCTGGTTTTTTATCCCATCTAGCACCAAGCTGCACAGTTCCAGGCACATGGTGCATACATAGAAAATTGAGTATTTCCTCTTTCACCCTTTGTCCCGGGTTTGTTTATTTCTCTCTACCCCAGTCTACCCAGTCTAAGAGCTATTTTCTGCTTGTTTTGTATTGTTAATTTCCTTCTTCTTCCTTAAGCAGTTGACATCTATATAGCATGTATTATCTAAAGCTCACAGGATACTTTAAACACCAATATTATGATATTTTTATTTTTAAATATGGAAGCCTCTCTTTTCTTTACCAAAACCCAGTGATTCAGCTACTTGCATGTCTAAAATGGTCTCTGGATTTTTCTGTGGCCATTCTTTATGATGGCTATACATCAATAATAGCCTTTTTGAAAACATAACATTTGGTATTAATCATAACATTCTTAAGGAATTGTCACAGTTAACCAGGTATACCAGTTTAGTTGGACTGTGTCTGTTTCTTTACTGAGTTCAAGGAGAGAAAAAAGCAACTTGACATTCATGAAGGATATAGCCTAAGATGCTCTTAAAATTTCCCAATTTTAAAATATCATTGAATGACATATAATTGTATACTTTGAAATGGTTAATTTTATGTTATGTGAACTTCACCTCAATAAACATTTTTTAAGTGTCAAAAAAATCACTGTGAATTTTTTTGCTTCGTTTCTTCATTTAAAAATTAAGACGGGGAACAGATGTGGCTCAAGCAGTTGAGTACCCGCCTCCTGCATGGGAGGTCCCTGGTTCATTTCCTGGTGCCTCCTAAAGAAGAGAAACAAACAACTAGCAGACAATGAGCAGATAATGAGCAAAAACAACAAGCAGACAACGAGCAAAAACAAAATGAGCAGGGAATGGATGTGGGTCAAGCAGTTGAGGGCCCCCCTCCCACACTAGAGGTCCTGGGTTCAGTTCCTGGGGCCTCCTAAAGGAAAAACAGACAACGAGGGGATTATTTTAAAAACTGAGATAAAATAACTGTCTCACCATAAGAACATATGATAAACAAATGAGAACAAAGCCTTGTAAGCTAGGCTTACTCACTATCTGTTACAAGGGTGTAACTCAGTTCCTCAGCAAACCCACTTGTTGCTGTGTTGTGTCCCTATGGAGTCTCTCCAGGAAAGCTGAAACAATAAATATTAGATCTATAGATGCCAAGGGGTCACTTTAGTTAACTCTTGGTTGCTAAAGGAAAGACAGCATTCAACAGACCTTGTAAAATTAGAATTTCTGAAAGTAAAAACAGATGAATGAATAAATGGAAAGGGCTGAGGCAAAAATCTTATTTTGTGTTTATATTTTTCTTTAATACCCTTGGGAGTAAAGATTTTTTAAAGCTCCTACTTCTCTCCCCTGTGAACCCTGCCTTGATATTCTAGTTGGAGAGAGAGCTAATACATAAGAAATAAGTAAATAAACAATTTCAAGTAGTATTAAATGTCACAAAGGAAATAATACAAGGGAAGAGAATATATAGTGTTACTGCACTCCATTATTTAGGGTGATAAGGGAAGGCCTCAGAGTAGAATGACATTTGAGTTGAATGATGCAATGGAGCCAGGCACAGGAAGATCAGAGGAGACAGAAAGTACAAAGGCCTGAGCCAAGAAACCTGGTATGTTCAAAACAGAAAGAAGGCCAGTGTGGCTGGTGCAGAGGGAGGGAGGGAGGGAGGGAGTGAGTGAGTAAAATGTAATGTGGAAGGAGATGTGGTCAGAGAGCTAGGCAGGGGCCAGATCATTGAGGCCATGTCAGCCTTATAAACAATAGGAAAGCCTGTGCGTTTGAGTACAATGGAAGCCATTGTAAGTTTTAAGCAGGAAGAAATTTAATCTGATTCATGGTTTTAAGACATTATTTTAGGAACTAAGGTGGTGCAGGTGGTAGGACACCTCTCTTCCACATTGGAGCTTCTCAGGATCGAATCCCAGTGAAGACAGGAGGAAAAGAAAGATGAGAAAAGAGGGCAGGAAACAGAATTGCCCAGCAAATGGACACAAAACAGTAAAAAATGGGGAGGGGGG